>JAOUZG010051192.1:1127839-1199041 GCA_026289955.1 Argiope argentata
CTGTGACTTGTTTTTTAAATCAAAAGCTTGAAATGGCATCTGAAACCAGGTAAATTACATATACTTAAGAATCATCCCAATTTACATGATTTATTAATTAAAAATACTTATTTAATACTTAAAATTATATATTTATAAAATTGGTGTCGTATATTGCTTGATGACGGCTTATTTGTAATTTCGTTAATACCGTTATCATTTGATTTCTATATACTTATATTTCTATATACTTCTATATATTTCTATATACTTCTATATATTTATATATACTTATTAGATTTCTATATACATATAACATTATTATTATTTGACAAGAAATTCTTTTATTATATTGTAAAATTTATTGCAATCCTGTTTTATAAAGATATTAAAAATAAAAGAAACTATTAATAATAGTTATAGTTTTACTCAAAATGTTTCTTCAAAGAAAGTTTTTTACAGTGTGCAGCGAAATATATAATTTTTCTAACTTTATAGAAGCAAAGATAATCTTGATTAGTGCTTATAAGAATAGTATATTTCATTTCAATCTGAATAATGCAATGAGATATAAATAAAGATCAAATTAAATTTAGAATTTCAGCTTAATTTGCTTCAACAACAAATTAAATTTTTAATAAACAGCAAGGAAAAACGTTCATATCTATTCTCATAATGAAATAGAAAGTCTGTTAATATCATTAAAAAAATTTTTGTTGTTTTGAAGGATGCTATATATTAAAATTCACATAGTTGTACTATTTATTAGCTAAAGTTTCTTTTTTTTCATTTTTATGAAATTAATGAAGAAGATTATATTCTCAATAAAAGATTTAATAACTTCAATCAATTCATAAAATTTTCGAAAATAACGTCATGTTTTTATAAATATTTTATTTTCTACATGATATTTTTATGAAAATATATCTTCAAAAAAATTTGAAAATATGTTTTTGTTTATTTTAGTTTTTTTTTTTCTATTTTCTAAATGATTTTCAGTGTATCCTTTCTACAATGTATCTTAACTTATGTTTGTATTTTTGGATTTCATTGAGCAGCTGATGCAAAAAAAAAAACTATTTTCGAAACAATAATCAAAAATACATTTAATCTTTGCCATGCTTTTCAGCTACAAACCTGTGGATCTGTTTTTCACAGTCAACGATCCAGAAGATGGGTACGATTCAGAGAAGTGTCCAATCATACTCGTCCATGGATTTTTGTCAACGCATCGCACATGGAGTTTCGTGAGGAATGAAATAGCTAATAAAACAAAGAGAAAGGTGAAATGCTCTTTTTATATCAATTCCTTGAAGTTCTGTTGTATGTATATTATAAATTTTGAAATTATATTGACTAGATTTCAAAATAACGCACTTAAAAATATAGATTTGCACGTTTTATAATAGGTGCTATTTGGTAGTAAACATGTGTGAAATTTGGTAACATTTTTGTTTTTATAATGAATGCAAATAATATTTAAGACAAAAAAAAGTCGATGTTATTAATGAAAATAATAATTTATTTTAATTTTTTTTAAGTTATGCTCTTTTTTTGGTGTTCTAAAAAGTGGAAAATAATTGTCAATATATTAATGGCTATTGATAAATAATTGTAAAATTATTAATCGCTAAAGAGAATGTAATATGGGAATGGGGGACTTAATGACAATTAATCGTTTGTTAAACAAAATATTTAAAAAAACTCACATTTTAAGAGACATTTAGCTCTTAATATTTCAGAAGCATTTAACCGTCCATGCTTTGATCTATAAAATAGGAGATGAGTAGTTATTTCTTTAAATAAACGTATGAATAACAAATCCTTAGATTTTATTCTCTTTGCAGCAAAATGTAAAATCATGCGTACAAGTATAAATTTGAACCAAAATGTTAGGAAGAGATCTCAGAATTCTTCGTTATTTTTTTCGCTACTTTTTTTAACATTGTTAAAAGTTTCAAAAGTTATTACATGCTATTTTTGTGAAAATTTAGTTTTTTACCAGATTTTAAAAATAATATTTATCGTATAAAAATTCTGGTATCATCTGTAAAATTTATAAAATCTCCAAATCTTTTCCTCACTACAAAAGATTCAAGAGCGTCCAATTCTTCATTAGCTAACTTGCTTCATGGATTTGAATAGATAACGCTTCATAGTTACAGAGTTGGAGACCGAACATTGTGTTATGCATCATATATACAAAAGCGACTTATATCAAATGATTATGCAAACAAAATTTGCTCTTTTGTTATTAGTAATGATAATGTTATTATTTCAAAAAACAAAACAAAAACAAGTCATCTTTCTCTAGGAATTCATCACTAACAGATTTGGCATTAAAGATAAGAAAATTCGCAATTCAAACAATAGAGAAAATGTATTCATGACAAATCAAGTTTATCCAATATAATCCCCAAATATATATCAAATTATTGATGTTTTTTATGGTGTAAGGCCAATATTTATCAAGCTACTCCAAATAAATGTTCCTTTAAAAAACTCATTTTATCTCAAAACTGATATAAAAGAACAGTATATAAGGAAAAAGAAGAAGAAGACCTAATTACAATGTAATTTGCCCCTCAACTATACTGAAAATAAAAGAAAAAAGTAAATAATAAGGAATTGGCTAAAAAATAAAAGAATAATTTATTAATCAGTCAGATGCAATGAATCAGTAGGAAATATATGTTCCTCCCATTGTGGTATTTCTTCTGTACAATGATAATGAGATGATTAAAGCTTGAAATAATTCAACTTAATTTCCATTTTTGTAATTTGTACATTTTACTGTTAATTCCTCCTTTTGTCAAACGGGAGGCCACTATTTACTCTTTCAAAGATTTATTGTTTTGTATGTTTTATTTGTAAATAAAATTATCTTTATAAACAAACGAGTCAAATATAATATAAACATCCTCAATAAAATGAAATTGGAGGAACTTGTTCTTGAACTTGAAAAGTTCTAAAGGAAGCAGTCTGAAAACAATTGTTTTATTTGCGAATCAGGGTTTGAAATTTTATGACTCTTGTATTCTCGTCAAATTTTTCGTTCGTTCTGATAATATACGAAGTTCTGGTAAGGAAATTTGGACAGCGCAGTCCTCACGTCTTGGTTTCAAATTTCAGACCAAAATGTTCACTTAGATGACTAACTGCAATTGACTATGTTTGAAAAAGTTGTAGAATCCAAGTTAGTTTCTTAATAAAAAGCTTCATTCTTCAGATAAAAGCACTTATTTTCTATTCATGTTCGAAATTTTCATAGTTGTATGCTGCCTGAATAATATGTTCTGCTTTGTAAGTGTGATAAATTCTTTGATAAGCTATCGAGTATAAAATTCGATAATTATCTGATTCTTGGTGGTCTTTAATTGTCTCATTTTTTTTACCTTACATTTACCAAAAATCAGGCATCAGGAGGAGATTATTCAGTTTCTTCCAAAACTCATTAGCTCGTCTATTGGCCTTTTGAAATTTCTGTCTGAAGTTGCTCATTATTTTGTTTACCTAAAAATGTATTTTTAAGGGGTTATGCGTCCTGTATCTCAATGAATGTCCATCATTTTATTTTGAGGGTTTATAAAAAAATGTTTTTCGGGAATTTAAATAAAAGTATGGTTACTTATTGGTTCTTTTCTTTAAACTAAATGAATGAATTGTTCGATTTCTTCATCATTCTTATTCTTTCCTTCTTTAAGTTCGTTGAATTATGCGAGTTTTTTTTTCCTTTTTGAGTTTGTGTCATGAACTCTTATATTCAGAAATCTAAAATTAAATGTCTTTTTCCTGTTTAGACATTATAAAAAAACTATTTCTAAAGTTTCAGAAAAACTTCTAAGCAAAGTAATATTTTGTTGTTACTAGGTGCGAATTATGTAAACTTGAATGGCCTTACGCATTACTTAAGATCATCTAAAAATTACTCTATTATTCTTTAAGGTAATGAAAAAAAAATATTTTGTTACGATAAGTAATTCCTAAGCTCTTGGGAATAGTTATTTTAATTTTCATTACTTATTTAATGCCAAAAATTAATAACTTTTCAAATTGAAACTATAAATGTGCCCCAGAATGTCATGTACAGATTTTGGTTCTTTACCACACATAGGAGGGTCTCTATACAATGTCACGTGTATTTTTTGTTTTGTATTATATATTTCTTATGGTGTAAATACAAGGTGTTGCCGAATTCGTCCGACTAATTGAGAAACATGATAGTAGTTGCCAAGACGATAAAACATCACCATGAAATGTAGGCTACCTTAAGACACTTAGTAGTCAAAAACAGTTGTTATGTTAACATGAAATTTCATATTTTCACAAAGTGTCCAAGAACTGCTGGGAACCATAAAACTTAATTTTAAAAATAACAAACAATATTCCATCTACCGATTTTTTTAAAGTGATACCACATTCTTGAAGAGTTGTTTTTTCATGCAGGCAACATGTCAATTTGATGATTCAAACAGGCGTATCCATTAATTCTGCAATGCTCATTAATGAATACAAAGCTAGCTGCTTTTATTTTCCTCGAAAGCATGGAAAATTTATATGCGATAAGGTTTCTGCTTCACTACTACGTTGTTTCTAACCGTCTCATTAATAGGATCATTTCTCTTCTCCAGGCTCATTGATTTCTCGATGTCTGCTTTTGTGATTTTCACACTTAATTCCGGTATGGTAGTTGAATCTCGCCAACATGTTGGGTACACTAATAAGGGGGGGGTAGACTCCTTCCATAAATAACGGGACGTACTTCCTTCGGGGAGGGTTGTATCGCGGCCGGTGATGGCCATTAGGACTCAACTACAGTTCCCACTATTTGTTGTTGCGGGGGTCCGCTCATTCCGCTTTTATGGTTAATCCGGAATATTTAATTTTATGGTTAATCGTGGTGGATCGGAAAGTCTGTCTATGACTTATCCTCTTGATTCCTATTATCACCTATCTGAATTTGTATGTCGAATTCGGCAATAACTTGTATACAAAATAACGAAGCACTTGACCTATATATTTAGTACTTTCTTTATAAATGAGCTATAAATATTTTCATTTGAATAATGCCTAACTTCATTCATGTTGTCATGTTAACATGAAAACTGAAATATTTTTGATTGAATTTGAGCATTTGAGTGGAAATCGCTTTTGATTTCGTTGATTGACTAATTTTTCATATCAAAGAAACAAGAAATAGTGACAGTAAAAATAACCAATTATTTAAGCCAAAAGTATTTTCAAATCTATCGAATTACTATGTTATCGCAATGAATAACTTTGCCAATTTTGATTGCTATAATTAATCAAATCATAGGGTCTGCTAAGTAGTTTGCAACGACTAATATTAATCTCGACTTGTAATTATTTGTTCAGTAATTTTGCGTTAATTTGCATTTGTTTTTATCCACATCATCATTGCTAATGAAATTAGAGGAGGAAAGGATGGCTCAATTTTCTTCGCCAATTTTCAAAATCATACTGCCAAAATTTTACGGGTTTTTGAATCTCGACTTTATCACACGTTGCTTTGAATACATTCAGGAAATAATGAATGCATATTTTTTAGGTTTATTCTTTGGACTTGAGGAATCATGGTCAGAGTGAATACAGTGAATTCTTTGCATTGAAAGGTGTTGTGGTGGACATCGAGAATTTCATGAAGACTCAACACATACCAAAAGCAATATTCGTTGCTCACAGCATCGGAAGCAAAGCTGTGATAGCTCTAGCACTAGAAAAGGTAGAATTATTTTTAAAAATTATCTGATACTTATGTAAATTTATATGGCATGCGAACTCTGAAGTTAATTACTTTTATTACTTGAAAATGTATGGTTTGAAAGCATATCTAACATTATAAATGTCTAAATTTACAACTCTTTATTTATGATAGTTGAGAAAAACTCTTAAGTATTAAGAGTCAAAATCGATACATAATTTAATATTTTCTGAGTGTCTTTAAAAGCATTATGTAAATAAATCTTATTTAAAATAAATTTTAATTATATTTCCAGCTATTCAGAAATTTTTGAAGAGTTTTTATTTAATACAATGATTAAGATTTTTATTGTCAGTTTAAGAAAAAAATTACATATAAAATATTAAATAAAAAATTTCTTATCTAATTTTAATTGTCTACTTTACGATTCACAAAATATTTATTCTTTGATATACGCAAGTCACGGGTATTCATTCTTATATTCTGCAGAAATTATCATAATATTTATTATCTAAGGTATCCTTAATGATAACTAACAAAGATTAGCCAGAGTGAAAAGAAAATTGTTTTACCTGTACATCCATTTATAAGTTAACTATATTTCAACAGTAGTGAAAAATATTAATAAAATTTTGTTATGCTAAATTTTTTAAAAAAATTACTAAAAAAGATTTTTGCGATAAAATGAATTTCTGTCTTCACAGTTTGCATATTATCCAATTAATTTTTTAATGAAAAAAATTGTTGTTTCTTATGGAAATTGTCACAGACAAGTCCACTGATGAAGTCAGTGATTTTAAGCCGAGAGAGAGTCTCTTGTTTCAACTGCGCCATCTAGGGCCAAGAGTACGTCTTAGCTACTCATTTGCCACATTCACTATCACAACCCCTTTTTACAGGGGGCATTCACACACCTCGCAGTTAAAATACAGGTATAGAATAACCATGCCCAAAACGGGACTCGAACCTGGTACATCCATCTCACGGGAAAGATGCTGCGTTTCTACGCCAGGACACCAACATGAAAAAACGTGTATAGCACTGTTTTCTACGACTCAAATTAGTTTTTATCTCAAAATGTGGAAATCAATCAATACAGATTCTATTATACTTTTTCTCACTTAAAATCATCCTAAGGATTTTACAGGTAGCCAATTTTAATAACCGCCTTTGGAGATCATCAGGTTCACCGGAAATATTGATTATATCTAATATAAATTAAATCTCCTAAGCATAAGTTGACATTCTCACTTCTCAAGTATATATCAAAGTCATAGTATTTTAACAGCTTTTTATCTGCTTTGTCCTTTGTATTCGTGATTCTTTTTAATCAGTCCATGATATCTTAACATTTAACACCACACCTCCATTTATAGAACACATGTAGCCTCTTTCCAATTTTGTACAGATGCAGGTGGATTTTATTCAAAAACATTTTAACGAAGAAATACTTAGTAATCATTTTAAAAGAAACAAGTAATTGACAAAATGCGAATGCATATAACAAGAAGATTAAACCTGTTATGGAAAATGATTTTATAAGCAGAACGGTCTATAAGACATGTGATATCATAGTGCCATTAAATAGTTGGCAATCAGGGTTAACTCTTCATAAAAACAAAAGGCTTCTCTGTGCCACCTATTCATATGGCGTAAGCGTTTAATTCGAATGACCAAACCACCACGACAGCATAGAAAGGAACCAAGACTTTTTAAGGACCTTCACCACAACGGTACAACGCTTCCAGTGAAAAGCACGTGACGTCACCGGTAGGAGGAAGCCAACTCTCTACTCGGGTAGCGATAAACAACCGCCATGCCGAAAATTTCTCATTCCCACATTTAAGGTGAGAGTAACAGCGTTGTCTCGTTTCACCTGCAAAATGCACAGATCAGCAAAATTATCTTTATCTTTGGCAAAGAAAACAAATCGCACAATTGAATATTTTATGAAACAATGAAAACCATTTGTGCTTCATTGCAGAAAGTAAATTTGATTAAAAAGAATCGTTTTTTTAACAAGTTGTCAATTTCAGGGAAAAATGCATGACAACTAAATAAAAATTATTATAAAAAAATGTTTTTTTTTATTTTAAAAGAGTGTAAAAACTAATTTAGTGCTATAAACTTTCCAAGAGCTTTAGCGAAAAACTCCAATATTCATTTCAATTTAAGATAATTAACATCTTAATTATAAATTTCAAAAACTTTTTTCTGATGTATCCATTTTCACCCTCAAAGTTATATTTGTGCCACATTTATGAACTCTAGATCAAATGACTTAGCCCATAGACCACGAAAGCACAAGTACATAATACTTAATTCTTTTTTATTAATAGATAACACTCCTGAGAATCCGGTTTTCTACTATCCAGACTAGTTCTCGTTTATTGTAACGAAATGAGGAAAGCAAGGCGTCTATTAAATGATCTATTACAGACTGTTTCAAAACCTGAAAACTAATTTTTGACTTTTTTTTTCTTAGTCGAAAGATAAAATCAGTTTGAGCTAATTTTCTTAAGAATCAGGCTTAAATTCAGATTTCGTTTATGTTTCCAACATTTAAATTGCCCATAGCAGAATTTATTTTAATATTTAATAAGTTCCTTCTTATAAATCTTTGAAATTCTTAATTCTTTCTGTCTTATAAATTCTTGAAACGTGCAGCGTAATATAAATATTTAAAAACTTTCAATACAGAACTGTCTATTTCGTCCTACAAGATCTCAGAAACTGCGCCTATGATTCACTGAGCTGTGGCTGCGTTCACGTTAAGATAAACGGAGGACTTAGTGTGGATGTATTACAACAGTAAGTTTTAGATATAAACTTTGTCTTTTTGGGCAAAGAAATGAATTTCTAAAATACCGGCCTATCCGGCTTTTTTGTTATCCGAATAGACCGGATACTGGAGAGTGTACTGTATATTCTTTTTTTAATAGACATTTATCCAATTCTTATCTTTCCTTTAAAGCCAAAATTGGTTGAAAAGATAGTTGTGGAGGACATGACGGTGACAAATATTGATGGCCAACAAAAATACATTGAGAATATGCGAGTTTTTATTATGACATGCGACAAGTACATTCGAAATGCTCCAGCCAACATATCAGAAAGCAGTTTCAATAAAATAACCTCAGCGGTGATTAGAAACTTTTTTCCAGAAGTAAGTTATAAATTGTTTTTTTTATTTTTGTTTGTATGAATGCAAAAAAAATCTTTTTTACATCTTTTAAAACGATTAAATTAAAAAAAATAGCTATTATAAAAAGAATGCAATTGGATTTCATTTCATATTTAAATAAAAGTAACTAAATATTTTTATAAGAGAAAGATATCTGTCTCATGAAATTAAAAAATTCTGCCAATTTTTCTATTTAAAGATGCATTTCTTCTCAGCAGTTTTACATTAATAGTATTTTCTTCTTGCATTTTCCATTTGCACGAATTAAACTTATATCCATAAATTAAAGGACTTTTTATGAGAAAAACTTTGTAATTTTATGTCATTTACTTTAATTTTCAAATTCTTTGTCAAGACTGGGGAAATAAATTTTCGTGGATACCTGTTTGGACCTGTACCTGTTTGGAATACACCGGAACATATTTTTAAATTTCTGCTCAAAACTTATTTTGATTGGCATGAATTAAGCGTATGAAGAGACTTAGTGCCTAAGAACTTCTACACGATTTGCGATTGAAAAAACATAAGTATTGTTCCATTGGTGCCTCAGTTGAATAGAAAAAGCATTACTTTAAAGAGCTTTCGATGAAAATTGAAGCAGCTCTTTAGCTCCAATTTAAATTTTGATCGAAGATTTGGAGGTTTGATTAGCAAATTGAATTTCGTAGTAGAGTAAGAAAAAGCATAATTTCCATTGAAGTGTGCAAAATTACATTGTTCTTTGATTGTGGGATTTTCAGTTGACTGAAAAGATTTTCTTTAAAGGCTTTTGATGAAATCATCGAGCGCCATAAAACCTCACAAAACCACCATCGAGATTTGGAGTTTTAAGATCTCTGCGTAAAATATTGTGGTATGTGAAGGTCGAGGTACAAACCAACGACATTAGTGTCAGTAGCCGAGTAACAGGAACACAATACCAAAAGTATATTTCAATATCGTATATGTTATCTGGCTTATTAAGCAAGTGCTATAGTACTCCCCCACTAGTGAGTTGGTGGGGAGACGAACGATATTAAAGCACCAAGCGTTATGGCGAGCGTGTGAGTGCGTTAGGAAGCGAATGTGGGATTTGTTACTTGCTGCGTCAAGTGAGTCTGACGACTTTGTTTTGCTTTGGCACCCCGACAGTTGCATTAGGTTGTGTTGTCAAGGTCATCAATGTAGCATGTGAAGGTAGCGGTACGAACCAGAGACGCTAGGGCCAGTAGCCGAGTAACACGACCACATTACCAAAAGTATACTTCAGCATCGTAGATATTATCTGACATGAAGCTAGCGCCCCAATATCATGCCAGAAAAACTAAGGAGCATTGGTACTGATACAAAGTATTTTATTTTGTAAATCCTGAATTCGCTTCGTTTGTTTTTAGCGTGGAGTTCTCAAATTTGTGGAACGTATGTGAAGATCTCAGAACTTGTCTATTTAATAACTTTTTAGTTTTCAGTAAAAGGGGAGAACTTCTGCCAATGAGTGGTATAATGGAGCCCAGAACTTCTTTTACTACAGTTGATATGGATTTTAAAAGTGCGTTTATAATCAAAGATCAGTCCAAGTTCTTTTTTTTTTTTTCTTAAGACAAATTATCATTATATTTATTGTATTCTTGTTTACAATAAAATTTATAATATTGTACATTACGTAGTGAAAAGTATATGCTTTTACTTTTTATGTTCTATAGATCAGAGGGACATCAGTCGATAATATTATAGCATTACCATTGAAGAAAGATAAATCAGGGAAGCTCAAATGGGATTTGAATTTTGAGGCTCTCATTCATTATTTGAATAATGAACACATATTTCACATCAACTTGTCGAACGATCCGAAATACTTTGGCAAGGCTCTTTTTCTATATGGTGAAAAGTCAGCCATAAAAATGTAAGTTTCGAAACATTTTTCCTTCATATAATTTTACCACTAATACAAGCCCAATTTTTTTTTCAAAGAGGTATAGTCAAAGATTCATTTAAAATTCGAGAAAGAAATTACAGTAAAAATTAACTTTGGGATGTTTGTATGCTCATGTCATGACATAAAACTAATTAATTTCTTTGGTTTCGAATTAAAATGAATTTTAATATGCCTTGTCCAGACATTAACTGATTTGTTAAGTACTAAGCATTTAAATTTCTTATTAAATGCTTTTAATGTGTGAGAAAAATTTTATTTTATTTTTCAAGTTGTGTTCTTGAAAAATATGGTACATTTATATAATGTATGGAATACATTCCCAATTTTTAAATATTTAGATATTGTAAAAATAATTGCACATGTAATACTGGATCCATTCAAAAAATTATTAAATTTATGGCAATTGAAGGTTGAGATATGAACCAGTGACCTAGTGTTTATAGCAGAGTAACATAACCACTTATGTTTGTATATGTTATCTGGCTTATAAAGCCAGTGCCACAATATTTCCCCACCAGTGAGACAACGGAGAGACGAACGGTTTTAAAGAGACATGCGTTATGGCGAACATGTGATTGAGTTGGCAAGCCAATGTGTAAGTTTCTGAGTCAAGTAATTCTAACGGCTTTGTTTGACTATTGTGGCAAGTGCGTCTGACGGCTTTGTTTGATTGCTGCGTCAAGTGAGCCTGACGACTTTTGCTGCGGGTCGATGGTCCAATTCTGCATTAGATTCTGTGTTTATATCACGTCCGCGTCACCAATGCGGCAGATGGCGACGTTAGTGTTTGTAGCCAAGTAACATAACCACAATACAAAAGTATCAATTATGTATCCTAAATGTTATCTGGTTTTTGAAACTAGAGCCACAAATTGTTAAAATAGGCAAGCAGTTCTTAGAGTAGATTTTCAATAAAAGATCTTAATAGTAGATTACAAATGATCTCATAAGCATAAACGTTGTCATATTTAAATTATTTTTAACATTATTTTTTTAAGATTCCCTCTATCAAATTGATGCTGAATTAAAAAATTAAAAATCCTTATAAATTTAATTTGATTTTCTGCAATTATAAAAATAATTGTAAAACCAGGTAAAAAACAACAGTTTGTAAATTCAGATAGACTTAGATGTTAAACTACAGATTTTAATTACCTGAGAAGTTTTTTTTTTTTTGATGATGATGATTTCGACTTAACTAACATTCTTTTGAAATTTGGATTGTTCTTAATTCACTATTTTTTTGCTGAATTGTTATTACATTTTTTTTAGTTCTAGCAGATTAAACCATCGAAAAAATAATCATTAGTCATTGCCTGATCTAAACCATTTGAAACTACCTGAATGTAATTTTTTTCTCATGAACTAAATATTTTGAATGGCATTTTCATAAATATTTCTTTCAGGAAAGAAAACAAAGATAAAACACTTCAGTACTTCCCAAATGCTAAATTCTACGTCTTCGAAGGAGGATTCCATACTTTCCACCTAGAATTTACCGAATTATTTACGAAAATTGTGTCAGAGTTCATTGAAGACTAAACTTGAATTCATGCTTGGAATGAATAGATACTAATTTTATGCATTCTAATGCATAAAAATTAGTATCTGTTCATTCAAAGTATTAGTATTTATTCATTTTTTTGCATAATAATGATAACATTTATTAACTCTTTGATAACCTAAATTGTTATAAAATATTTAATATATGTAGAAAAGAATGTATTTTATATTATACTAATAAAAACTTTTTTTTATTTTATGGAAATATTTATTTTATTAGGAAACTAAAGCACCAATCTTTCAATGCAAATGGTACCACCAAAATGTTTCTTTCTAAGATGATGGCGTGTTTTCATTATTTTCTTTAAAGTATTTCACCACGCACTTAATTATGAAGCTTTACTATAAAGCACTTAAACCATGTTATAATACATAGTAATTAGTAACAATTCATTATTAAAACCATTCATAATAAAGTATTCACTTTGACATAATAATGAAGACAAAGGTTTCCACACAAATAACATCACTAAGTTTTCTTTTCTTTGATCATTTTATTATTTCTTGAAATATTATCCCAGATTTTGAAATTGGCTTATATTTTTGTTGTGGTCGCAACTATACACGTTTAATATGCGGGAGGTTTTTACTATCTCAAAAGCTACGTATAAATAAACAATTGCATGTAGAGCTAATATTCAGGCTACTAATTTTACGGAGGACAAACAAGTAAGCATAAATAAATATATTTAATCATTACAAATAAAAATCTTTTTTCCATATTAGACAACTGCTGTTACATTGTGTAATATCTTAAAAGTAGAGTTATTACATAAAATGAAGCTTTGAACTCCAACTCAATAAATGGTAAAGACGTTTGACAGAAATTTTTTCAATTTGGCACAAATTTAACGAATTTTCTTTCTTTTTTTCATATTTAAAAAAAATTAAAAGTTCAGTGATGTTTTTGAAAATTTTGGTTAAAAACTGATTTTTAGAAAATTTTGAAATTAAAAAGCAAAATGATATTTTGAATATCAATTTAACTCTCAATAAATTTTTCTTCTCAATTTTGGAATTTTATAAATAACATTTTTTTGTGTAATTTTCGAATAATATCCATTTAAATATTTTATAAACAATTGGAACCTCTTTTAATGTTTATCAGATATTTTCCCTCCGAAATTTCCTCTATTGTTGAAAGTAAGAAAGACCTTGCCAATGACCTGCTCAAATAAAGAGTCAGAAAATGAAATTAACAATTTCGGTAATCTATTTTAAATTACCATTAAAGATAACGTGTAGTTTAAAACGGATTAAAGAGTTAATTACACTATGGCATTAATACCATTAAAACTCTATTAGCTTAACGTTATTAGTAACGCCTCAGTTAGACAAACGCCCTTTTTGTCCAGCTGAGTTAGCTAACTAACTTTTTAACCTGTTAAAAGAATCATAATCATCCGGTTGTGTATAAAATATTTATTTGCATAAGAGAACTAAAATAGAGTATAACTATTAGTCCTGGCGAAGCAGCTGGTTGCCAATGGTGGCTAATTAACAAATGGAATAGCTTTTATTCTTTCAATTAAATTACTAATATAAAATTTTTAAAACACTTTGTGGACGATGCCACCATAGTGGCGGCATTAGCAAGTCATGGAAAAAGTCGGTATGGCGGCAAAATGTTATAAAGAGAGAGGAAAGATTCAGAATCAGTACAGTTGAAATCAGTAAACAGAACTGTATACATCATAAAATTTGTGTTCAAAATTCCCAAAAATGGAGGAATTTAGGAATGATTGTGAGGGTAATGCGAGCAGTGATGGTGCATTAGATTTTAAAGTTGTTATTGCTGTTGTGTCAAATGGCACTTGTCATGGACAAGCCCGCCGCTGAACCCAGCAGCAGATTGAGCCGAATGAAGCGTCTCTTGTATTTGAGTAGCTCCAACTTGGGCCAAGGGTACGTCTTTGCTACCCACTCACCACATTCGCTTGCACAACCCCTTTTTACAATGGGGCACATTCACACATCTCACGGATAGCACACAGAACCACCATGCCCGAACCGGGACTCGAACCCGGGACCTCTAGAACACGAGGAAGACGCGCTACCTCTGTGCCAGCAAGCCGGCAGATTTTGAAGTACATAATGAAAATATGAACTGTGAAAGTGGCAGTGGTGACGATTCCTCCGAAGAGATGGAATATTCAAAGAATTGACAGTGACACGGAGAATAGTGAAGATGATGACGACGAACATTTCGAAAAAATAGAGGGCTCAAGCAAGAGTAATGAATGGGAGGACATAACAATAAAAGATGATTTGCCTTTTAGTTTCAAGTTCAAAACTACTGGGAGAATCGTAGGACCATAAATATCTCAGAATATAACAAGATCGTGAACTTTTTCAAATTATATTCCACCGATTAATAGATCAAATAGTGAAAAACACTAATGAATATTCACAAAGGAAGATAAGTGAGAAACAGATGAGAAAATGAAGATGAGAGAAAAACCACGAATACCAAATTCTATTTGGTATTCGTGGGTGAACGTTACACGTGTAGAATTTATGGCCTTCATTGGTGTAATTCTAAATATGGGAGCAATGCCACTTGCAAGCACATCGGAATATTGGATATAAATTTTTTCCTACAACCTGGTACTCCCATCAGAGAAATTTGCCGATCACAAAGGGTTCATCCTAATCTGGAGAAATACATTTGACATTCAGATTTTCGTTTTGAAAAATAGCTACCTTTGCGGAAAATAAATAAATAAAAATTTAAAAAAGGGCTTAACTTGGTTATTGGTGTTTCATAAAATTTCAAAAAATAATGCTTTCCAGCCTCTGTTAATGCTTTCCAGAATTCAATCGAATAATTTTCAGCTTAAGAAGTTCTTTTCAATACACTAAAGGCGGAATTTTCAATATTGTATACTTCAGAGAATTTTGAATGAACACATTAAACAATAAATAAGAAACTTAAATATCAGTTTCCATTTTTTCAAGAAATGCAATGTTATATAGGATACAATAATCTTTTATCAGCGCTTGTAGAATTGTCTTCATGACATTTCACTATTTGGATGTCATATATATAGGTACATTCAATTTCATCTTGAGATATTGACTTAAAACTTTCATCCTGATATTAGACAGTTTTCTAAGAGTGAATATCCTGTATGTGTTAAATAATGTTTTCTTTAGATAAATAAATTAATTAATGGATAATTTGTGAGAATTATAAGCCACAAAAACATTTTTCATGTGTTTCTTTTCCTATAAAAAATCAAATTTTTTAGGTATTCCAATTCATATACATAATTGCAAAAAAAATTATACTTTTAAAGGTTTGTTTTATAATGAGGGCTAATTTAATTTTTTATCTTGAAATTTGATTATGATGGCAACACAGTGATAAAAGTTCCTTTCGTGCGAGCTTAAAATGCCCGTTCAAGTAAAAAGTTATTTTTATTTAGTGCGATAAAAACAGTTAAAAAATCTTATAACTTCATTAAAAATTAATTACAAAATAAAATATTATACTTCAAAATAATAGGTACAGTTGAATTATGTATAAAATTACATCATTTTGTTCCCATAATATTTTCGAAAATTAATTTGGGAAAACGCTAAAATTTCGGTTTAGTTTAAATTGATAAAAATTTCAAAAAATTGCTCCAAGGTGCTTATTGCAAAGTATATTTATACCAATTTTGGTAGTTTCTAGGTTAAATAATCTAACCTGCACAGCATTAATATACGCGCACTCACCTTTTTTAAAAGTAGAGAATAGATAAAATATATTTTTTGGAAAATATTCTTAAAATATTTTTTTTAAAAAAAATCATTAAACGTTTAAAAAAGAATCTTTTTAATATTAAGATGGAGAAAAATTAATTTTACTCTATAATATTTTTGAAAGTTATTATGAAAAATCTCCAAATGCTCCTTTGATTTGGCATTTAAACTTTCAAATGAATCATTTCTAGGAATATATTTCTGCCCTTCAAAATATATATGTACTGGGTTTGATAGCTATTGGTCAAAGGTCTAGCCAATACTAACAATGACATGTTTTTACAAATTAAGTACAAAAATGTATCGTTTGAAATTATATATAAAATGTATTTTGGAAACTAATTAAAAATAGAAATTTTTAGAACTTAAAAAAATTGATATCATTGGTAATACATTTTTTTTTAATTTTGAGGAATTTTGAAAGCCCTAAAACGAATATAAACGCAAAAAATCTATGATAATAATGAAAAATCTATGATAATCAATGAAATAACTGATATGCTTGAAAAAAATTACATTGTTTTTAACTAATTAGCATTAATATCAGAACAATTTATAAACATTTGTTTATTTTTTAAAGAAATTTTTTAATGAAAATATTTTATTTTTCCAAAAATTAAATCCTATAATATTTTACAATACCGATTTAATGTAACTATTTATTCAAAAGGCATTTGAATTCATGAAGTGAATTTCAATTAGGTGGTTAGGTTCGGATTCATCATTATCTAGCTAACTGCAAAATTTTTCAATTTTTAAACTGACATGGCAACGAGAAAATCATTCCAAAAACTATTCTAATGTTAAAAACTATTCTATACATTTTGTTTCAAAGCTATTTAGAAATTTTACATTGTATATTAGATTAAGATTTTTCATGAACTTTAAAAAAATTTCTATCTTTTCTATTAGATGTTGAATCTTTATTGATCTAAATAACATAAAAAAATTTCTAATTTTCATATTATATTACTATACCATATTCTATTCGTGAAATATCTGTGTCTATTTAGATGAAAAAGATAATTTTAAAATTGACTTTTGAGAAAACCATTTGCAATTATCTTGAACCACAAAATCAGTTCGGTATAAATAAAACATATTAAAATGCATTTCTAGGAAAATAATGGTTAAAATACAGCGGAAACATTCAATATTATTGAAATATTGGTCAATATCTCTTAAACAAATTGGATTTCGTACTCAGCAAATAAAAATTATGCTGGTTTTTTTTTGTTGTTTTGTTTTCAGGCTTGCTAATAATACAGATTCATTTTGTTGATAAGGTTTAAATGAAAAAGCATCATCCTCCGTTTACAACAATATTTGATTGGAAATTCGATCTTCAAAAAATCCAACCACAATCAGTATAAATAAATGCCATTTGAAGTACAGATATTGGAATTAAAAATATTTTAAATATTCCAGCATTAGAGAAAACATTATTTTCAAGTCAATACTGATAATAATATAATAAAATGGAATCTCGAAATTGTACCTTTATTCTCAAGCTAATCAAATGGAGTTTGGCCTCAACGGGAATACATCTGACTGATAAAAAATTGTGGACTTTCTTTTCAGCTGTCGTTTTCCATTTGATACGTTCTCTACATATAGCAACAGTTGTAGTGCATCTAAATGATGGAGATCCAAAAACGGAATATTTTCGGAGTATGTGTGTGGAACAAATAATCATTTTCTCTCTTTGGTGGAAGGTATTTTGGAAAAAGTCAGAAATTCTTAAATTAGTTGAATCTTTAATGGATAAAATAAACCATAAACAACAGAAAAAATTAACTCTAACCATTATCTGTTCCTTGCTATTTTATCCCTTGTGGTTCTGTGCGTTATATATGATCTGGCACTTCGATAAAGCTTATGATATGTCTCGATTAACTCCAAACAGACGATATTGGATACCTACAGATTTCCTGTTTATTCGGGAAGCAGTGTTTATAATAGATTCTGTAATCATGCATTCAATATTTGCGATTGTCTTCATTACAATGTATTTATACTGCGTTATTTCATGTCTTATTTTAAAATTTCTTGATGAATTTCCTAAAGAAATATCAAATGAAAATGTTTTTATTCAATGGAAGAAATGTCAGAATGCGTTTCGTAAAATTGTGGATTTAGAAAATCAAATGTCATTTCCGATTTTTCTCGTTTTTTGCAGAGTTGCCTTTCAAGCTTTTTTATTTGTCTTGATACAGAAGCATAAATCTTCCATTTCTGAAAACATTTCTTTCCTTGTTGCAAACTTAGAAACGCTGGCTGGATTTTTATTGGTCGTATTTCTAGCTGATGTGATACAAAGTCGCTTTCCCAAGAATCTAGACATCATTTTTTGTCAAAAACAGACACTAAAACAGCTAGGAATTACCAATTTTTATTACAATCTAATGATGAGAGACAGTAAACTTACTTCTTGGAATATATGTGTTATAAATCGGAATCTTGTATTTAAATTCACAGCGACTCTTATAACCTATGGCATTCTCATAGTAGGGGACATAAATCATTGCTAATTCCAGTACTGTCAGAGTACAGATGGTATATGTCCAAAAAAAAAGGAAGAGTAACTTACGATTTTGTTCCTAATCCAGAAATAAAAATAAGTAGATACCAATCCACTGGTAATTCAAATTATATCAGGACTTGGAAGATTCTCTGTATATTTTTAAAGATTTGGAGGAATGGGGGAAAATGAATGCAGTTGTGAAGGAATCGGTACTGCTTACTACTATTTAAAGAAATGTACAGAAATCTCCGAACATGGAAAACATCTGCAAGTTGAAAATAATGACTTGAGTTCATTACTGCTGGTAACAAATAATCTTAGGACTCTGAAAGGTATGATGTCTAAAATTGTCAGATTTTTGCCAACTGTTTGAAAGTTTGTAGAGGAGGAGGTGGTCAGTATTTGACCACTTTGGAGCCAATCATCTCGAAGATAATATCAGTTTGACGGATTCGGTCAATGTAAAGATGGACATTGTTACAGTACGCAGTCGGCCACAACAAATCCTTTCGATACTGCTACGTTCAGTGATGGCGGGGTAGTCGGCTGTACACAAGAAGTGAGTACTTAAAGAATTGTTTTAGAAGAAGTGAAGCAATTTATTATCTCACGGAATTTATGTACAATGATGTATATTAATGTAAAATCAATTGTATCTTTTTTTTGTAATGTTACGCATAATTTTTCTTGGATTTCCAAATAATAATTTATGTGAAAATGATTATAAATTAAATTTTAAAACGAAAAATTCTTGATTTTTGTTGATAGATCCTTGTAAAACATTTAAAAGTTGCGTTTCCGAACTGAATGATAGTTGGGGGGGATGATCTGAATGAATGAATGAAATAATTATTTATATTTTTCGCGCGAAAATTATTATTATTTTTGTATTGAAAACCAATTATTATAATATGAGTTTTAAATTGTGGATGACTTCTTTTAGAGTACAATTTATTTTCAACCTAAGAATTTTTACTTGATACTTTCTTCGACTATTTTATTTTTTAAAAATTCATATTTAACTTAGCCACTTACTTTCTTCTATGTTCAACTGTACTAAACGGGAGTTTTAAAAACTTCCTCTTAACTAAAAGCAAATATGAAAATTATTTTTCTAAATTATCCCTTTTTAAAGAAGGCGGTGAATTATATTAAGCATTTCTGCGAAATATTTGCTGAGAATATGAAATTTTTATGCATATACATTAAAATATAAATACGCCGAATTTCTTTTCTTAAAAGTTTTTAAAATGCAATTTTATATTTTAAAAAATTGAAAGATATGTAGTGAAAACTTCATAAGCCAGATAACATCTCCAGACACAAGCCATTACTCTTGTCTAGGGGCTCTGATATTCGACTAAAAACCCTAGCCTTGTCAACTTGTACCTATCGCTCCTCAACAACCAATTTTTTTAAAAAAAAAAATTCAAAATATTCCAAGCGCTTGATTTTCTATTTTTTCTATTTTTTTCTCCGTATTATGCTATATAAATTTATTTGGTATAAAACTGCGTATTATATTTAATTCCAATTAAATGCAAAAAAATTTTAGAAATATTTTTATGCAACTTACTGCATTTTTATAAGAATTTTATGTTCTTCGTAACTAAAATTGACTTCTAACTGTCTAAAAAAACTCGAAATATAAAATTCTAATCCTACTTTCTTTTAATGTTCAACCGAAATCTTTTTTATCAATTCTATTTAATTTCTTCACAACTTAAGACTACTGGAAAATTTTGAAGATATTTAAATTTAATTAAAATGCCATTTTAGGGAAAGGAATTAATGCATACGTTTTCTATCTAGGAGTTTGAAATATACCTTTCATTGAACAAAATATCTTATAACACTAGTTTAGTTTAAGATAAACAAAACTATATATATTTTGAAGACTTAATGTTTCTGTCTTTTTTATAGGGTGGGTTATTTCAAAGTCAATGCCCCTTAAAATTTGTTCGAGATTTAATAAAACTACCATAACGTGCGAAACATCATCTTAATACTGGTGACAACTTTATTTAATATTTCCCCTGCATTCTTATTTTTTTAACACTGATAGCCACTGTTTCATCGTTCACTTCCAATGAATTCACTATTCTTCCTAAAGCATTTTTAAATATATTGTGACTGGTAATAAGCAGCATTATTTTCGTAGTTTTATATCTATATTTTTGGTAAAGGAATTATCCTGATAAACCCAAATCTGATGATATCATTGTGTTATTAAAAACATCTTCCTTGGTAAATTAACTTTTAATTAGAAGGTGTAACGTCATTCTCTTATATTTCAGAAGAACTATATAAATAACAATTATACGCTTCTTTCCTCTGCTTTCAGCAATCGGAGGAAATCTTGTGTTTTATTGTTTGTCAGAATTATGAAATTGACTTGAGTTTCCGTTCATCAATGAAAACTAATAAAAAGAAATTAAGCAGAGAAATTGATTGAAAAATTACTCATCTTCAAAACAAAATGTCCACGGCTAAATAATTCACAATAGGAAATCATACATTTTGATAATATGACAAATTGGTACTCTTAAAAAAGCTAAGCGCTTAAAACTTAATATTAAGAAAGAATTTTTAAAAAATTAAAGAAAAAAATAGATTTTCACCAATTTTGGGGGATTTTTAAGACCTATGCAGAATTAAAAGATGCCAATTCATTTAAAAGGTTGATTTTCTTTCTTGATAGTTCCTAACTTTTCCATGTTGTGTTTAAATTAATCAGACAGAAATTATTTTTTCGATCACCTTAATGTTACTTAGTAACTTTTTATTTTTTAAAAATTCATCTTTGATTTATCATGTCACTGTGATATTTCAGTAATTGATTCCATTATTGAAGATTCAATTATTCACACAAATTGAATAAAAATATGCTGACGTTTGGATCATAATGGGATAAACGTGCATTATATTTCCCTCATGACACGCGTTTGTTTAATTTAATTTAAGAGGCGTCAAAAAATCATGACGGTCTAATATAATTTATACAAAAATTAATAAGGTTTAAAAATTAACATATAAAAATTCTTAATAATAAATGATATATTAAAACGCATTTGTACCTCTAAAAGTTTCTTGTAACTTGTTTTGAAAGGAAATGTCTTGATTATGCTATCATTTTAATATTTAAATTAGTATAATGTATTAATTAAAAATCAGCGACGTGCTGAATAGTGTTTGAATTAAAAACTTATATCTCGTCGCTAAAGATGAATATTTCTGAACAGCTTTTTGCCAAGAGCGGTAATACTGAAAACTTTTATTACAACCAACAAAGATATTAATTTTTTAGGTTCATTAATTTGATGAGTTTTTATAAGACTAACACAAATTAAGCATGCTTGATTAAAAACAGGAACAATAATCTTAATATTTCCCTGATTCAAATCTCTGCGTAAATCACAATTTTTCATTATAAGAAAAATACAAAAGTGTGATCGTGTTCGAAAAATTATATTCCATGTACTTGAATTCTGTAGTGACTAATTGCCGGAAGAAAACAACAAGCGACCGTAGCAATGTGATAAATAACCATAACATTCATGGATAAAAATCAAAATATTTCTAAAAACTGCTACTAGTATTTTCATGAAGCAATACCAAATCATGAAAAGACGTGATCGCTTCATTTTTAAAGTGTAATATGGTCCATCCCAGGATGGCAACTACAGCATTTATTTCTCAACATCTAGGATGGCTATTAGTTGTACACTGAATAAAAGTGATGATTGTTCTCCAAAGATAAAGATTTAATATGGAAATTCTATTAATTTATTTTTAAGTTACCATCTGTGCTTTATATCAGTCTTTGAAAAACATCCAAAATAAGTGTATTTGCAAATTGTATGCGGTAACTTTCAGCAGTTTACCAAAAGATGAAAGTTCTTAGAGGCAGTTGTATAAATTGAACGTTTTTTAGCATTTATATTTATAATTCTAAATGTTATGATGAATATTTACGTGTTTTTCATTTTATTCAGCTATAATAGATTGTATTCTTACAGAATTCAGTAATTCATTTACGAAAAATTTGGTTCCATTATTGATATATTCAGATTTTAGCACAAATGCCTACGGATCTTTAACTTTTATCATCTTTGTTGATTCTTTTGATTTTTATAAATTATCTTCAAATTTATATGAAGGTTTCTGCTTAATATATTCAAACATACCCTGAATTTCATAAATTCAGAATAACATAAATTGTCACAATTTAAAATACCCTATGATATTTTCTTTAATTTAATCGATTTTCACTCTTGGTTAATGCATGAATTTCAAAATTAATTCTTATACAAAATGCAAAAAATATTAATATAAATATCAAAGTCGTATTTTGAAACTTATGGAATTTTGACTTTAACAAATAACATTCAAAACGCAGCAATAATGTAAAAATGTACAAATAGAAATATTTCAATGTACTGAAAAATGAGGAAAAAAATTAAATATTGAAACGGTTTATCTTGAAAAACATATTTTATTTCTCTATATAACATAAATCGATGCACAGGCTATCACAGTCGTTGCAGTGAAAACATCCATATTTTGCTATTTTTGTTCACGTCAATTATTTGTGCTTACACACCACACTTACAAAAGGCAGCTTGTGACTGTGAAATGACTATCAATAATATTGATTGACAAATAAGGCGCACAGTTTGCAAGAAATAGTTTCAAAATAAATTACAGTTCTTTTTAAAAGAATGAAAATGCTTAAACTATGTCAAAAAATTTAAGCATTTGCAAAAAAAAAAATGCTATATTAGATACTTTATCAGCCACATCTGAGATTAACAGCAAAAAAAGCTATTTAGGGCGACATAACACTTACTTAATAGTCCTGAATAGGATCCTTTATATTTATTATTATTATTAGGTTAGTTTTAAAAAATCAGGAATATGATCCTATTGTATTTATTATTATTAGTATGCCTATTTAAATATTTCTGTATGCGATTCAGTTGGATTTATTATTATCATTATGCCTAATTAAACAATCAGGAAATTGATTTTTTTATATTTATTATTAACATTTATGAATATAATCATATTGTATTTATTATTAATATATCTGGTTAAATAATCTCAAATATAATCTCACTATATTTATATTATTATTATAGTTAAGTAATTATGAATATATTTCAATCATGTTTAAAAGAAATAGGTACCTCTCACAAAAATTTAAATTTAGATATTAATATTCAATATTCGTTTTTACAAAGCTATTTTTCAATTATTATTCATTAACTTCGTTGTTTCAACAGCTCTAAAACGAGTAGAAACACATATTATTCTAAACATATTAAATATATTTCAAAAATAATAGATATCCATCAACAGAATGTAACATTAGATATTAGTATTCGATATCCGTTTTTAAAGGAATATTCATTAATTTCATTAAGTTGTTTCAATAACTTAATAAAACAATATTACTCTTGTAAAACAATATTGAGTAGATTTCCAAAAATTGTTATCCTGAGCTGCCACTGACTTCAAAAGAATTTTTTTGAATTTACTTTTTAATTAGATTTCTTTTGGAATGCTAATGAATGAACAAAATGTCTTAATTTCATTCAGGATTAAATTAGAAAGCTGTGAGCACCTTTGAGGAACATAACTTTCTTCTGCTACTTCAAACATTTTCAGAAACATAAATGTTCGCTATAGAGATTTATTTACATAAAATAATTTATAAGTTTGCTATAACAATCAATAACAGGAATAGAAGCTTTTCTTTAAAGTGTCCATAAATCTCTTCAACAGCTCATAAATGATTGATGTTTGTTTGTTTTTCTTCAATGAATCGATCAATAACATCAATTGTATCACATCTACAAATGCTAAAACTGCAGGAGAACAAACACCACAACTGTCTTGGACGGTTCCTTAAACAGTGGCTGTCATATGAAAATCACATAAGAAATGAAGATAACAAGATGGGTCTTTCTTCTTTCTCAGATCTGAATCCACGCTTAGAACATCTTCTGTACATCAATCGGTCAATCAAATTTCTGTACATCGGTTAATTTCAAAATCATTCATTTGTCTAAATTCTATAACGTATATATTAACACTTATGCTAACAAAGGAAAAACAGAGAATGCTAAATGGATGCTTTTCATAAATCTTTTTTTAAAACTATCAATAATATTTTTATTAAAAAAAATGTTTCAAAGCTTAAAAGCAGCGTTTTTTAAAAATTCATTAATGCTCTTTTTAGATTTATAAATACAAATTTACAATTAAAAATCAAAATTGATTATTCGATTTTATTTTTAACTAATTATGACCCGATTAATAATTGTAAATTTTACCTTCAAAAATTGAACTTAATTATTCAAGTGTATAGTTTTAACAAATTATTAATTGACAACAAGATTAAATTCTAAAATTGAAATTAACTATTCAGTTGTATTGTTTAATTAATTATTTTTTTGTTTAATAACAAATTTAAATTTTTAAAATTGAAAGTAATTATTCAATTGCATTGTTTTAACTAAAATTCAATTATTGCTGATTTAGTATTTATACAAGGTAGTACAGCAATCGTCTCTTGAGATTAGTATCTATATTTAGCTTTTATCGGTATATATCTTTATAAAGGAATATTTTTTTTATAAATTTGAGATTTATTATCCATAAATTTTTTGAAATAACTGAATTTCAGATAATTTTCATATTAATAATGAAAATGAAATTAAAATTTTCATGAAAATGAGTTTTATTATATATATTTTTTGTACTAAGAGATCCCGATCAAAATAAATTACAATTATTGTTTTTTAGGAAAATTTTTGTGTCGGAAAAAAATTATTTTCTCAATATATTACACCTTTTAAAACCCTCTGGGTCAAGTGTTTGCATTTCTCTAAGCTTACTAGCGTCAAACAAACATATCAATAGAACTAAATTTTCTTTTTACATGCATAAGTTATTTCACAAATTACATCACAAACAACGCGAACTCATACATATATCAACAAACGTGCACATCACTTTAATTTGTTCACAACCTTGGAGAATTCACTTTTCGCTTCAAATACAAATTGAAAGATCAAGATATATAATGACTAAACTCAATCTCAGTGTTAATAACAGTCATTCATTTTGAAATATGATCTTCACTACTTATAAGATACCACAGAAGTTAGTTAATAGGTTTATAAGTTTTAGATCCTGTTTTAACTTACACGATGCACACTCAAGATATGATAATCCAGAATTTGTGTCATTCATGACATTGAAATGCAGATGATAAAAGAATATCTGCATAGGTTGCTGGAAAATGATTCTCAATAAAAACTTAATTCGAATGCCACGTTCTTATTTTTTTGAATCAGAATCCAAGTCAACGAAGTCAAATAGCACCTGTCCAAATTGAATGCATTGCAACTTAGTGTCAGTTCGTCGAAATGCATTGTCAGGTCATTAATTATTAAATATTATCGCCACAATCTGAATAGTTTTCCTTTAGAGTTCTGCCTTTTATTCGGTGGGGGATCTAATGAAGTATCTGTTTGAGATTTCTGTTTTTTGTCTTCTTGTTCTTGCGTTTTTAGCTTCTTCATAACTTGATTGTCCAACAAAACTTCCATATCCATCTATGAACAAAGAAAAATACATGATTATCCAATTATGAAGTATATTTTTGAACTAAAATAATCTATTTGGGGATAGTATTAAAAAGGAAGTAGACATTTTCAAATATACGGTAAAGATAGTAAATAGTTTTTTCAGAATATTTTTTAAAGAGAAAACGAAAATTTTCTCTGTAAATGTCATGCAAATAAAATTAATTTTGAAGATATATTATCTTATTAGAAGCCTCAAAATCGTACCTATCCAATAATTCAAATATGAAGTATATTTTTCAACTGAAATAATTTACTAGGGCATAATATTAAAAGGGATATAGACATTTTCGCATATATAGTAAAGGCAGTATTGATAGAAATATTGATTGAATAAGATGTCAATTTTTGGTAGATTACGATAAGATCTCTCTCTCTCTCTCTCTCTCTCTCTCTCTCTCTCTGTGTGTGTGTGTGCGTGTGCGTGTGCGTGTGCGTGTGCGTGTGTGTGTGTGTGTGTGTGTGTGTGTGTGTGTGTGTGTGTGTGTGTGTGTGTGTGTGTGTGTGTGTGTGTGCGAGTCTCTGTTTGTGTGTGTTTGATATTCAAAATTTATTTCCTAATTTTTATCTCAAATAAGGCCAAGTTAACTTTTTTTCTAAAATGCTATCTTATTTCCTGATCTAATTCCCATATTTTTGCTTAATGAATTCCAACATGCGGTTAATAAAAATGCCAAATCCGTGGTTTCCATGCCGAGAACATAGGAGTAAAATTCCCCAGAATTCCCATATACCTTTCAAAGATACTTTAGATTATCTTGCCAAAGATGGCATATGGCAAAGAAATCCCTATCAGAATCCCATAGTTAAATCACTAAAGGGAATAATTTCTGGAATTTTTGTACTTTTGTTTTGTATTGAGATGCAAAGCGATGCCAGTTAATCATTTGCTCGACTTTTTTTTTCTTTTCAGCTACGCATCTGCAAATTTAGATTTACAAATACAGTCTTTCATACTTTGTTAAAGGGTGATGAAAGCTTAAGATCCTCGTCTAGTCATGTATAAAAAAAAATTTAGTAATAAACTCTTTATACTTCATAAAAATCCCTTTTAAAACCATAAAACTCTTTTAAAAATGTTTTATGCTGTTAATTTTTTGTAAAAAAAAAAATCTGTCATGAGGACGTATTGTGTCGCTTTAGATTCGAGATTTTTAAAAAGCAGATCTAATAAATCTAGACCAAGGATTCCCAAAAAGGAAATCAAAGAAGCATGACTTCTCCTGAAAATAAAAATGCCTTTGGAGACCTTAAGAAATATTCTAAGGTTGATATATGATTTAGCGTCAATATATAGATGTAGATTTCAAAAGAGAAACTGGTCTAGATTTGTGTTTGAATATTTCGTCTGGCGTCTGAACTTTCAGCATACAGGACGACGACAATAATTAATTCGTTGCTAAAATATACATCCCCTATTTGTAATTTTGTAAAATACTGGCTACTAAGCAGATAAAGAATAAAATAAAATATGTGGATAAATAAATTTTAACAAAATAAATAAATAATGAGCAGGTTATGATAGATTTATACAAATTTCATTGATTAAATCTTAATTTTAAACATTTGAATACACGAATGGAATGTCTGAATTAAGACACTAATACATTTATCAGATGTCATAGAGTATTAAAAATTAAAACAAAAGTAAGGTAGAGCTTATTTTTTTAAAAGATGGTTTGTTGCTATTAAACATACTAATTTTACTAACGAGTAAAAACTTCAAAGATTGTTTTTGATAAGCAAATTTATTGTTATGCATTCTTCTGTTGATCAAGCTCATAGATGCAATATAAAAAGTGTATTAGAATATATATATTTAAAAAAACACTAGGTAAAAGACTCTTTGTGTGTATCATACAAGTCTTGTGAATATTTGTTATGTATATATGGAAAAGATACAATCATTTATAGATTTAAAAAGGAATGAAAAAACAAAAATACGCCAGCATTAATATATGGTAAGAGAAAAATATTATTAATGCATATACAAAAAAATACGAAAGATAATTTTTTTTGAACAAAAGCGAAAAAAGAAAGACGCCATGCCTCCATGTTTATTTGTAGAAAATTCAACAATTAATGAATTACTGTCTCAAAGAATTGAATTTCACAGAGAAGTTCATTGATATTACATTAAACTTTAACTGATTTGCATACATTTGAAATGAAAAATGAATGGAAGACTTCAGAATTGCCATTTTCTAAGGCTATATTCTTTTTCAGAAAATTCTATCTTGAAACGTATGTTTAATACCAAAAAAGTAAGTTTACGAAAATTGTATGAAAATGATTTCATCCCAATTCCATGGTATACAGACTTCATAAATAATAGAATCAGAAGTCTAGTTTAGGGGAGTGGTACACATGCTGTTTCTAAAATCATAAAACAAACTTTAACTATTAGCAAAGATCATAGCAACAGATAAATTTCTCAAGATATTAGAAATACCGAGTGAAACAGCTACAGGAAACTCCCTGCCAAGTAAAAAAAGAAAAGACAAGAAAATACTGATTAAAGTCTATCGAAAGAATGGAATAGAATCAAACTTACAGCACCGGATAAGAAATAATGAATGATTAATGGCATGAAAACATCTGAAAAAAAAATAAACACAGTAGCATCGATTAATTCCCAATTATCATTAATGAACATTTAATGTAAAATGGGTGTTCAGAGACAATTATCTGAAGCTACACACCCTTTATATGTTTGTGTTCCTTAATGTCACTTCCATTAATTGGGCTGTTTCGTTGTGGCAGATTTGTTTTCTATCAAATCGGTTTTGACGCATGTCTGGGTTTTTTTTACTTAATTCCTTGACAAAAAGTTCCTTGTCGCAGTCTCCCTTTGTATTTATATCCTTGTATTCCGCTGTTAAAATGACTGATTTCTGTATGCTTGGTATTCCCTTAAAATTTCTCTCTTGATTTTAGAAACTCCTAATATACAGAGTGTCCTAGAGAGACCGGGTAAAATTTATACAGCCAAATTAGTTGTTGGAAGACATTAAAAAATGTACGAAAAACTGTACCTCTACAACCCTTAGTTTTCTAGAAAAACGCGAGAGAAAATGTATGACGTCATATTTGGTTTACAGAAGAAAAAAACCTTTATTCTAAACAAGAACATCATTACTTGCTTAATTTTAAATAGGAAGATGTTTGAAATGTCCCCGGAAGGAACTGGGCCTCGATAAATCCATTTCTTTGCATGGCCCCATAGAAAGAAATCTAAAGGGAGTCAGATCTGGAGATCGTAGGGGCCATGAGACAAGACCCCGACACCCAATTTAGTGGCCGGATAAAGGTTTTTCGTAAACCGGATATTACGTCATACATTTTCTCCCGTGTTTTTATCGAAAGACACGGGACTGACACGGCACAGACACGCAACTGCTTTATTTTTTAATTGTGGGTCGTAGAGGTGGTCGCAAAGACTGTGACTCGCAGAGAGGTCCGAAAACTGTGGGTCGTAGAGGTACAGTTCTCTGGGCATTTTTCTATATAATCCAGACAACGAATCTGGCTCTGTTTGGTCTTACTGGGTCACCCTGTATATGCAAGAAGTGTTGAATTTCGAAATATGTAATTTAATAAGGTTTTTACTCTATAAAAAATAACTATTATTTAGATTAGAGAGTAGTAATTAAAACATGAATTTAGAATAAAAAGCCAATTTATTATAATAAATCTGTAAATATTTTATTGTTTTCATATTATGTCGATTCAAACACAATTCTTTAAGTCTTTTGTTTATAAAAGCAAACTCTCATCGGGCAAAAATAATAAAAGTAAGAGATAGCTAATCTCAAAAAAAGATTAGATATTCAGGGATCTTGATAAAAGAAAAAAAGAGATAAAAAATGCATTTTCTAATACAAATTTTGACTTACCTTCCATTGCTCTAACTGCTGGGACAATTCAACTTTCTGTTGAACAGCTTCCATGAGTTGACTGTTGATATGCATCACGTCTATTCGTGTCCTGGCCAATTCGATTTCTACGGCATTTTTCCTATGAAACAAAGATTGATATGACATTGGAATTAAAAAAAAGGTGTTTTTTAATCAATAATTATTTTATAACAAAAATAAATCATGAATTCACATTTCAAAAATAATAATTTTAACATGGAATAAAATTTTAATTTTTTTAATGTGTTCAATTTATTAAAAATTATTTTTTTAAAAAAATTATATTTTATAATTTTATAATGAACATTATTTAGTTGAGAAAATTGATAGTTTGAATTAATAGTAAGATTTTTTTTTAATTCAAGAAATTCTTTATACATTTGGTACGAGCAAAACTTAATTGTTTTTATCATAAACAGTAAATTTTTTCCAGAGCTTAATTTGCGTTTTCAATATACATGATTCTGAGAAAATAAAATACTAATTAATTGAATTATAAGCTAGCTTTTTTATTCAAATAATATTTTACAAATTTGGTGCTAGCGAAACATACAATTTTGGGGCAAGCCCACAGATGCGAAATAACGATTTTTAAAAAATAAACCTTGGATTTGTGCCTTATACTAATTTCTGCTTACTAATTCAATTGTTTTTAGCATAACAATTCTTTATCAATATACTGTAAGATAAAATCAAAATAAAATTAATGTGCTGAATGAATCACACTAAAAAAGTTTTCAAATTTGTTTTATATTGTTTATACACAGTTGTATGTAACTTGCCTCACAACTGCTTTATATTTTAATTACACTAAAAAATGTGTTCAGATTCGTTTTATAGTGTTCATATACAATTGTGAGTAATTTACCTTGGAATAGATTTATTTTTAAATTACACTAAAAAAAGTATTCACATTTGTTTTCTAGTGTTCATATACAGTTGTATGCAATTTACCTCACAACTACTTTATTTTTCAATTACACTCAAAAAAAGTGTTCACATTTGTTCTATAGTGTTCATATACGTTTTGTGTAACTTACCTCACAACTACTTTATTTGTTTAATCACACTAAATAGAAGGGGTTCAAATTCGTTTTAGAGAGTTCGTATACAACTGTGAGTAATTTTCCTTGGAATAGATTCATTTTTAATCACACTCAAAGAAGTATTCAAACTTGTTTTACAGTGTTCATATACAGTTGTGTGTAATTATGCCTCACAACTACTCTATTTTTCAATTACACTCAAAAAAAGTGTTCAAATTCCTTTCGTAGTGTTCAAATGCATTTGTGCGCAACTTACCTCGCGACTGCCTGATCCCTCACTTCCCAGGCCTTCTTCACAATTTGATCTTTGGCAAGAGCGCTGTTGTCCAGGTCGCTCTGAAGCTGATCTCTGCTCTCCTTCAGGGCATTCAACTCCGTTTCTTGCAAGGTTAACTGGATAAAAAGAATAGCCATTTTAATGATGATTTTATTTCTCATTTAAAATAATAAAATTCTGAAATTACATCATTTTTTTCCTAGCTATCCTGAAAGACCCAGTGGCGATTCAAAATAAACAATAAGAGTGAAATGCGTAATAATTACTTTGGCAATTAGCTGTGACACATCTTCGGTTTTCCTTTTAATCTCTTCGTTTTTCTCTTGAAGCTCTTTCTGGACTTTCTCCAAAGTCTCTCTGTCCTCAGCAAGACTCTGGCACGACTGACACATCTGTAATAGGAACACAAATCATAAAACCATTTCTTGAAATTCTTAATTTATTACGAATAATGAAACATAATTATTGCATCTACATTCATCTTAATATTAAAATATTCACTTTAAACTATGCGAACAAAAGACAACTGTAAGTAAATACAATTTAAAATATGAATTTTTAAGAATTTAATTAAGAATAATCCTTAAAAGTAAATTTTTAATTCTGGAAACAATGCGTGGTGAATATTTGAATTTTTATTTATAAACTATTAATGTATGTAAAAAGAATCTCCGTCTTGCAATACAGTTATAAAAAATATTGAAATGTCTCCATATAGAATAAGTATCAAAAGCACAAACATAGAAATTTACTTAAAATTAATGCAAACTTGTTTTTAAAAATAACTTATTCATTTTTTTTCATCATGGAACAATGTAGGATTTTTTGGGAGAAAAAAAGCTAGTAAAAATTAAAATAATAATTATTAATAATAAAAAACTATATAGTTCAATTCTGTTTCAAGTATCGTCAAATCCAATACAAAACTTTCTAAATACAACATAGCTTTATTGAAGAAACTTTGTTACTTTGCTTAAGGAATTGTTTTTAGTGTTTTCACAAGACATGAAACTTTGTTTGGGTGTGACGGGCCTTCAATTAATTTACCCTTCATTCGACCTAGCCTATGAATTTTGAACCACGAAAAGTCTTATTTCGTCAACCAAGAAGAAGAAAAAGGTTTCTTACGATACTGAATCTATGAATTCATGTTTACCAATATGCTTACTCTTGTCCTTGTATCAAATGCTTTTACATGTATAAATTTATCAAGTAAGGCCTCAATATTTATCGATATTTAATAGTACTTTCTCTCTATTTAATCGCATTTAATACTGGCTAGTAAGCCTTGTGGTGAAAGCTTCATAAACCAGATAACATTCTGCGTACGCGAGTAATTACTTTTGTAGAATGGCTATGGTTACATGGCTACAAACTCTAATGTTGCGATGTCGATCCTAGGATAATCTATTCACACTCTAAGAGGGTAACCCGCGACTTTGAATAAGCAACAGTCACAAAGCTGTTGTGGCACCCTCTACCGGCAATAAAAGTCGCCAAGCGCATTAGAAACAACAGCCGACATCACCAACAACAACTCACACACGCTTACTATACGCTTGGTGCCAAACATGCATCGTTCGTCTCACCACCGACTCATTGGTGAGAGTGTATGTGATGTAAGCTTCATAAGCCAGATCACATCCTCCATACAGGGGTAATTACTTTTGTATGATGGCTATGTTATGCAGCTACCAATCATAGCGTTGCTAGTTCGGTCTTATGCCCTCACATTCAATCCTATCCGCATCCTCCGAAAGAATTATGAGAATACCATTGGATAACCAAAATCAACTGAAACAAACCAACGATGTAAAAAGAGTTTTACCCCATCATCTTGCGACAGGAATGCCTCTTCTATGAGATTCCCCAGCTCTTTCGTGATGGACGTGAGCATGCCCAGGCGGATTTCGCTGGCACGGATCTCTTCCGGCGAATGAGAGATCCCGCTGTCAGCAGAGGAGTAGTTGTCTCTCCTGCGCCGCAGGTCCTCGCACAGACGTCTCAGCTGCCGGTAGATAGGAACCAACTCTTCACGGAACTGAAAAATAATTTTAAATATGAATTACAAAACAAATTATTTTAATTTAGCATATTTAATCCAGAAGTAGTGGTCTTCCTGAAACCTTTTATTTTCTATTAAAAGTATTATCTCAACTTGCCTCCACCTAAAAGTTGTGAACTTAGAGCAAACACTTGAACTCCACTAGTATCCAAGCTTTTATTTTCGAAGTCCCAGACATGAGCATTTAGTACTTCGTATCACAGTAATGAAAACCGTACGTGTAATTTTGATTCATTTCACGAGACCAATTAAAAACAATTTTAATAACAAAAAAGTATACCAAATTTTATTTCTCTTTGTTAATCTTTGGAATCCTCGTTGTGTTTATACTTATGTGAATGCACATTTTTACATGCGGTCCACCTTTCGATGGATCTGGATTTAACTTTATCCGTATTTCAGATTCTACATATCTAAATTTATGTAGCAGAGTTATGTAGCGAAACCGGTTTTGAAACCGGAATCATCCAACTAGAAGACAAAGGTTATTGCAGCTCTGCAAATATAATACATAATGGCTAGAAGAAAACTCTGGTTAATACAGATTTAGAAGACACTATTGCAAACTGCATATTAGAGAATGGGCAAATTTCTATACAATAATATTAAAACTCACAAATCGGTTTCTGGACAAATAGTTTTAAAAAAAGAAAACAAGTTAGAGGGGTAAGATGGGGGGAGCTTAATTTTTTCCCTCCAATATTTTTAATATCGAATGTCAAAGTCTGTACTTCAAAGATAATTCCTCATAAAGCAAATGAGGAATTATAATTCATTAAGCTCTGATATTTGTATAATTTGCAATAATAAGGCTAAAAAAATATTTAAAAACATAAAAAGAAGAAGTTTATATTACCTTCCACGAATCTTCAGTATCCATAGCTAGGGCCAATTCAGAATCGTCACATTCGATTTCGTCCTCCAAGAAACCAAGCGAAGGATTTTTACTTCTCCCACACTGCATCAAAAAAATTAAATTAATAATATTGTTATGAAAGCGTAAAACTTATCAGGCAAATGACAAACCTTTTATCAGTATCGGTATCAGTAAAAGGTTTCTCGCAATTTATCAACTTTTAGTAAGGCATGACTTTAAAAAATACGGGTTATGACTGCCTGTTGTTTTTATTTCGAAGCATGTGAGTGCCGATTAGATGATTAGAAATCCTCACAGACTCCCTATCAAAGTGTTACTTTTACCATTTTATCTAAAGTGTCATCATCACTTTCATTGAATTGTAACCGTTCCGTCCATTATAGTAATGTCAGGTGACATGTGACACAATACCAGTGAAAATAGAGTGATAAACAAGTTTTGACACATTGAAATAACTTTACGTAGAACAAAGTTGAGTACATTAGATGAAAGAAAATATATTAATTGAATTTCTAGATTAAGATATCACCGTTAAAGTTCTTTTGAATCGTTCAAAGCATGTTTAAATAATAAATGCATCTTAATACGTTGTTCTAAAGTATAGTTTATATAAAGCAACATCTATAGAACTTGTTTTATTTTATGTTCATATCCATGTCATAATTTCAATATTTGAAAAATTTAGAAAAATAATAGAAAATCATTGCATTCCTTAAAAATAATGATACCAACTTGACTCAATACCATTTCTTCTTTTCTTTCAATTTAAAAGAGTTTTAAGTAGATGACAAAAATCTTTCGGAACGAAATTGCAAAAATTATGATATATTTTATCCGAAGAACATGAAATAAGTTATAAGTATTTCGAACATAATATACTTTTCTCAGGCTAAACACCTCGGAAATGAAGATAACCTTAAATCCACAAATGAATTCTCATTATGTTGATTTTAAATAGTCCAAGCAACTTTTTTATTCTCCAAATATTCATTACATTTATGTCAGATTATAAAATTAAATCATGGTTTTGAGATTTTTTTTTAAAAAAATTATTTGGAAAAAACGGAAAAAGTTGAAATCTTTATAATTTACAATTAAAAGTAAATTAAAAACTACTTTATCTGCTGTTGGAATTGATATTTTAATGCGGAATTATTTATTTACTTTTAAAGACTAAACAAATAATCAAATGACTAATCCAGATTAAACTTTCCTTCTTTTTAGTCCAATTCAAATAATTATTGTTTAAAATTCCAAAACATCATTTATTATTATCATAGTAAAACAGATAATAACGATATTTGTTATATCATATTTATTATAACAGCAAATGTCGTTAACTGGATTTAAATATTAGTGCAAATAAATATTAAATGGGAGCAGCAAATTTATAATTCTCATTCAATAGACATCGTATATTTAATTTTCAATATTCTCTTTTATTATATTTACATAATTCTTTTTTTAAAAAATTTAACAACTTTTAAAAATTATGATATCAAAATACATCTTAAGTTTCATATTATATTAAATATGTGTTTAAATATTTCCATTTGCTTTCATTATTTGTTACACATTTTAGTGTGGAAGTTGTGAATTTTTTCCACCAAAATTTAACACATTTTATGGAATTTAGATTATATTAGGAAAGGTTTAAATTGATTAAAATTGACACGACAATTTACCCAAGATAACAAAAAAATTGTCACTCTATTGAAAAATAACATACAAACAGCTAATAACATAGAAATTGGCTTTATTTACCTGGCTTGGCGATCTGAGTTCATCCTCAACCGACGATTGGGAGGACATCTCGATCTCGTTGAAGAGCGAGGGTTTGTCGCCATTGATGGGCGTCCCACACCTTCGCAACACCACATCCAGACGATTCTGCAGGTGGCTGTTGGTCTGGCGAAGTTCGTCAATATCCCGTTGTTGAAGCCGAAGCTGAAACAAACGAAACATTTACTAATCTTCAAACATCTATGCAGTAAGAAATGAAGATGCTATGTAATTTTTTACAAGCGCTTGGTAAAGTTTTAGATTTACATTATATCATTCTATGACACTGCAAACGTAGTGAATTACTACCTAATTATGAATTATACACATAAGCAGATTCGTGGCCGAGAAGATAATTTTGTAAATGTTAAACTTCACTTTATTCCATCCCAGAAGGCATAATTTATGTACGAGCATGAAGCACTGAGAAATGTCAATCTACAGCACAACACAAGAGCGAAAGAAACCGAAATATTTATCCCCAATGATTTTATACAATAAGATCCTGATAAGGATTTCTTTACACCTGCAGATTTCGGTATCGGAATTACAAGTATCTTTTAAATAAATTTGCATAGCTTCATAGGTTTTTATCCCTTTACTCGGAACACGTGAACTTGCCGATTTCACCAGTTTTACGAAGTTCATGTCGCATTAATTAAACAAGAAAGGTGGAACTAGATTAGGAAATAAGAGAATATTTTAGAATTAAATTAATATGGGTTAAATTAAGATAAAAATTGGGAAACTAATTAAGATTTGAATTAGATTTTAATTTAAAATATATTCTAGAAACCGGAGTTAATTTTCATAACTAGATACCTAAAATATGATTTTTAGATTATTGAAATGTAAAATGTAACATGAATAATGGTCATTCACAGGTACAAAATTATGAACCCTGAGACAAAAATTGGAAATTAATTTTCAATCGACATTCATGTCAAAATAATTGAAGTTTGAGCTCTCATTTATTATTTTTGTTACATATTTTCCTTATTACTAAAGTCATGCAATGATAATTCATATGGCAAGCGTAACTGTACAAATCCTCTTAGCTTGTAATTACACACTGTACTGCAAATCCCCGCAAAGGTGTGCATTTTTAAAGTGCCTCGGTGGCCTGGTGGTGAGGTTTCGACTCATGAGTTGTAAGGTTTCACGTTCGAGACCCAATTGAACCGAAGAACCGTAGCGAAAGATGGTCTGTTTCACATAAAATCCCACAGGACTAAACATCCTCCAACTGGCATGGTGTGGAGAGGTGGGGGTTCCATTTCAGGTGTCGTCCTCATAATCTGACCATGGTTCAACATTACGATATCCGTTCCAAAAGACCTTGCTGATGGACTGGATGTTAATATACCGAAACTAAATGAAAAGCATGATGCAATGCCGATAAGCCTGTCAATTATTGTCTTAAGCTGTACTTACATACTTATCAAATTTTAAGAAAATACGCTTTATCTTTCAGCTTTTGTCTATTTTTAGTCAATGTAAGATGAAGAAATGAGTTTTGAAATAATAATGATTTTTTGTTATGGGTGTAATAAACATAGATAATAAAAATTTAAAAATATGTTGCTCATTTTATTAACTAACAAATAAAAAAATGTATTAAATTCAGTAAATAATTTAAGCAAAACTATTTGAATATATAAAATTGATATAATTTAAATCAGACTTTTGTTACTAATGATAGCCACTATTCTAATGTAAGCAGAAACTATTTTTTAAAAATTGTCAAAGCTGAAAACTAATCAAAAATTAAAGAAATACCTGATGTAAGAAATAAAATAATATCAACAAGAAAATAAGAAACGAATATAAACACTTACTTCAAACAGCAAAAGAATATTCTTTAACTGTTTTAATGTTATTAAAAACAATAACATGACGCACAAAAGATTTTAATTTTGAGTTGATGTTAAACATTTCAGGTTTGTCACTTAAAAATAAATTAGCTCCATAAAACTATTGAAAGCTCTGTTGAGAGTTAGTAGATGCACGTTTAATAAATGTTTCTTAAGTTGTTTATTTTTCTTTTTGAAATTTAATCAGCTATATGACACGTTCAAATATAACAGTTATAAATGACGTGACAAAGTTAACTAATGTTACAATATAATAGTTATAAAATATTCTTCAATTAATCTACTTCACACTGTTAAATCTTTCAATGCTTTCATGAAAAAATATTTTTTTAGTTAATTGGAAATAAAATGATAAATTCAGAAATTTGTGGAATTCTTTTATTTTTAAAAAATATCGTAAAATAAAATACAAAAAAAGGCTTAAATTATTATTAATAAGAAAAATCCCTAAAATTAAAAATTCGTTTAGCGTATTTATAATTTCTAGAAGAATACTGAGTAATGTCTTAGATACTGTTCTATTATATTAAAAATTAATTTATATCTGTTTTTTTTTAAAATGCACTATTAAAAATACTGTACTAAAACTTCTGTGGATAAGATATTTCATCATAAATGTTTAAAGTAATCATTAACTAAATTTAGTACAATGATAAAAAACCACAAATTTCACCGATAAAAAGATATTAATAAGGAACTGAAACTAAAATAATTTGATTACTTCTCAAATTGAGCAGAGATAATAGATTATTTAATTTCCAAAATGAAACCAACAAATGGACTAACTTATTTTCTATTCACCAACAGATAAATATTCAAAGAAATTTTATTTATTCTATTCTTGTCTTTTATGAATAATTTGTTACATTTCTTGTCTTTTATAAAGTAATTGATTTCAGATCTAGTTGTATCGAAGCCTGATTAATTTCAAGTATATTAAAATCTTTTCCTGATTTTTTATGTTAAAAAAAATAAATTTTACTCTGTAAAACGAATGCCTACAAACCAATTGGTGAGAAAGAACAATAAAATTCTGATAAAAGGCGTGAACTAAACAGATAATAAAAGAATTCGTACCTGTTGTTCCTGCTCTCTATTCCGCCTCTCCAACAGCAAGATCCTGTCACTAGATTCCTCCAAGGACACATTCAGACCCTCCCTCTCATCACTGAGTGCAGATATTCTTTTTTCTAGCTCATATTTTCGCTCGGATAGTAAATTAATCTATTGTGAGAGAAAACAGTGTTTACTGTCAGGAGTTTAAATTATGAAATGAATAAAATAGATATGAATGAAAAAAAATCAATCATTTCTCTTTATGCTATGTTGGTTAGATAAATTACAGCAGGAACCAAAAAAACTTTTCGATTAAAAAAGTACTTTTTATTTTTCAAAATATTCTTCATCTAAAAATGTTATATAAAAATTATCAAATTTTTATAAAGAGAAGCTAATATTCATATATTCGAGAGCTAAAAGTCTAAAATAATTCGTAAAAATATTCAAGCAAATAATATTTCATGGATACATACATACATACGCATATTAACAGACAAGAATTACAGCAATACATTGAAAACAAAATTCTAATCTAAATCGAAAACTGTATAGAGAAAAGCAAATTAAATTAAATGAATATTAATTCAGTTTGAAACCAAATAATTTCTCTGAATTTTATTAATAACCCCCATCAGAGGGGGAAAAAACACAGAAATCTTCATTGCTTTGCAATTAACGTAAGAACATGAATTTTTAAATGTAGGTTGTGCTGCTATCTAGCGGGAAGCCACGATACTTTAATAAACTATATTGTTTTTGTTGAGTTTGATAAACTCTAGATGGCGACACAATCTATATTCTAATAAATTTTTCAGTTATTCTCTAATTTCATAGTGAAATAAATTTAAATTGCATTTGTTTACCGCAGTGTAAATTCGTAAAATCTTCCATCTTTCATAATGATACTTTAAAAAAATATTGTTAATTAGCAAAAAAAAAACAATTTTAATAATTTCCAATTTTTATTTATTTTCTTAAATTTAGCCGAAATTAAAACAAAACCTTAACACAAAACCATATCTGAAATTAAAACAAAAATTAAGATTCGCTATCCTAATTTACGTGAATGAATTATAAATTACTCAAGTTTACAGTAAAATAAACATAATGAAAAGAAATTTTTCGATACTTACTTCCTCTCTTAAACCTTCTAATTGAGAAACGTGGTCATGGAGGTTAGATCTCCTAACATTAAATTGTTCCCTTAGAGCTTGTAATTGCCCCTGAAGTTGGTCTTCTGTTCGCGATGCCTGCAAAAAAGGGAATTTTATTTAAATAACTATCGTCAAACAACTAATAAAGGAAATTTCAGATTACTTTCTTCATTCTCAACACTAATTCTAAATACTTTTCTGGCTTTCATGTTCCTAAATTTTCTATCCAAATTATTCGAATAAGTCGGAAATGGAAGCTTCAATCGTATGGCAATAGCTCAATGGAACAATGCTGAAATATTGATTTTCTTGTTATTAGTTCCTCCTCTTTGAAATCCTGTGAAACCTTTTCGACTATTTTTATGTATCACTCTAAATTGATGGTTATTTTGTAGATATATTCGTCGGAGAAAAATGGACTGAATACCAGTCTATGACAATATTTTAAATTTTCTTTCTTAAAAATACAATGCAACTACGAAAAATATTGTCCCTAAGGGTTTCTCTATGATGAGCAATTTTTAAGAGATTTGTGTTCTTATCACATATTGAACACTTCTAATCTTTAATCGCACAATATCCTATATTTCCACAAAAATAGTACTTTTGGTTCAATTAGTTATCAGAAACGGAAGAAAAAGACAAACACTTTCCAATTAAATTTTTATTTCTATTCTAAAATTGGATTGTTAAAAGCAAAAACATTGAGCCGCAGAATCAACACCATCAAGATATATACTAAATGCTACTGTATAAAAAGTGGATGAATATTTGCCACAGCCACCAGTTTTCATGCTATCAGAGTATTTCTAACTTTCAAAACCTCCAAACCAAATTGGTTCTGATGGACTATTCTAAATATTGAAATTTATTTCCGAAAGATGTAAATTTAGAAACTGCCTTCTAAAGGACAATATAGCTTGGCCACCTCATTTATCTGCATTTGTGCGGAATTAACCATCTTTCATTTCCTTTTGTACATATATTAATAATATTTTCCCCCGTATTATTTAAACTTTATTTCAGTGTGTTTGCCTATATATAGTTGCATTTTTTTTCTTTTGTATGTGTATTTTGAATATTTTATTTTTTTATCATGCTTCTTCAACTGTATTATATCATCTACTGTGTGTTTCTGTTAGATTGATATCATTTGTTTTGTATTTAATTTGAGTATTTTTGGTGTATTTACTTTCCCCCTCATTTTTTTGCATTTGTGCCTATGTCTTTATATTTGAAATTTATCCTACTGTTAATCGTGAGAGGACTTACATCTGTAAGCCTTGTGGTATACTTGTTGGCACACAAGGAGTTTATACTTTGAGAACCAAAAATCACTATTCTAATTGTTAAAAACTTAAAATGACTTTAAAAGATTGAGAACTGTTTTATTAATAATTACATTACATCTAAATATATATTTAAAAGTGTTCTCGAATTGGTTTTATTTTCTTATATGTATGAATAATGTAAGTAAGCCTTATAACTCACAGACATCTCTATTAACTATCCATTTCAATATAAAATATATAATAAGGTGTAATGTAGAGAAACCTGCATTATACAATGTCTTTTTATCTAGGATATAATCAAAGCCCTCTTCGTATACTGAATGTTAATTCAGTGATCCTCTTTCTAAAATGCACTTAAACAATTGTTATAGCACTTTGCTGATTTGCTGTTGTTACTATTAGTGGCACTTGCCATAGACAAGCTTCGCCAAGGCACCAGCGAGTTTTGAAGTAGCGCCAACTAATGCCAAGAGTATGACTTAGTAACTCACTCATCACGGTCAATGGCACATTCCCTTTTTACAGGGGCACACATTCATACACCTTACAGATAGAACATAGACCAACAAACATGCCCGAAACGGGACTCGAACACGAGACGTCCAGTTCTCGGGGTAGAAGTGCTATACCTATGCAGGAGGCCGGCTTTTCTGGTCTAATACTTCCTATCAAACCAATCATCAAACAATTATAATTGTGATTGAGAGCATTTTTTATACAAAAGTTTTTTTTAATAGTAAACACACATGACCTTTAAATAATACCTTTTACTATCCAAATGTTACACATAATTCTAAATATTGGCAACCAGCCATATTCAACAAACCGTGCAGTTCTAATAACTCCAATAACTAATTGCTCCAATATGTCGCTGGCTATACCTATTCAGATAAGAAATAAAAGACCTCGCTTATTAGACCAGAATCTGTACTGATCCCCAAAGCGATAGGAAAAGTTTTAACAGTTCAGAAGAAGAAAAAAATTTAAACACAGGCGAAGCGCGATCGGCGACCCAGAACCGAATCACGTCTTCAACTAACGGAATAGATCTCCAGTTGGGCACAAGTGATTAATAGTTTCTCCCCTTTGAGAAAGTTTATTGCGTACGCTCTTTTATTACACAAACTGTGTTAGTTTCACGTGTAGGTGAAATAGAAAGAGAGAACCATTATAAAAATAAAAATAAAGACGTGCGAACCTTTGACATTACGTGGTGGTTGATTTCACGAATCGTTAGTGATGGTAACATCAAGTATAAATCACGTTTTAAGGTTGGCTAATTTCTAGCAGCTGATGTTGGATGACGATATTCCGGACGGAAGCTAACAGCCTTGAAAATATATTTACTTTAAAAAATGTATGCAACTAATCGATTAAGCACTTGGATTTGTTATGTCTAAGATTTAAAAGTAAGTCTACGGTCAAACAAAACATGTCTTTTTCTGGTATCAAATTATAGATTTTATACTTATTAAATGATACATAGAATGTTATTGGCTATACAAATAAATACGCCTAAACAAACAAATTATTTATTGATCATTCTTTTCAGTTCAGCCTGTTTATCATGGATCATTGCAGAGGGAATCATGATTTTTTTTATTGATCCATAATAAGAATCGATTAAAAGAATGTCAAATTTCGTTTACAAGCGAAACAGGACATTTGAATCATAATATGAAAAAGGCAAGGAAATTGGTAAAAGTGACTTATGGATTTTGGAACTTAATAGAAATTGTTCATGGTTTTTGAATAATTAAAAGTAAAATTTAGTGTACAAATCAAAAAGAAAAATGTACAAATAAAAAAATTTAGTGTAAACATCAAAATTGAATTCACTTCCCTTTTCCTGTTTTGATAAGACGCATTAAAGTTCACCGACATCATCATGCTTACAAAATTTATCGACATCATCATGCTTGTAAAATTTATCGACATCATCATGCTTGTAAAATTTATCGACAACATCATGTTTACAAAGTTTATCGACATCATCAGGTTTGTAAAATTTATCGATATATTTGTAGCTATACTAAAATAGTACCGAAGAAGTTCGAGTTTTTACCAGATTAATTTAGCCCCATCTATTAACTTTTAAGATACATATCTTATCATAAATGATGCCATAGATTATTTTTATCGTAATATTTTAAATAATACTCGAACAATAGTGATAGTATATTTTGGTTAAGGGTTAGTTGTACTTCAAAATAACAAAATCAATTGGCGATGCTTCAATAACGCCGAAATTTGCTCCGTAAAAACGAAATGATAAAGCTTTACACGAATTTCGTTTATTCCGACTGTGTTTTCTTATAGAAAATTCAGTAAATCGACGACTTTGGCTTATAATTGAAAGTATTGGATTTACAGTCATTTTTTTGGTATGAACAAAAAAACGTTGTCTTAGATTTTCAACAAGCATGTTGAAAATCCGAATGTACAAATTGTTGCCAATGACGATTATCAAATTCGACCTGATTTTGCTTCCACTTAAACGTTTTATATAGATTTTTACATAATTTTGCTTCAATGAGCGCTATATATTTGCATATAGGCAGATAGATATTGTACAGCATTGTAAATAATGTTGTACTACTTCAGAAATCGTGCTTTTTGAAATAAAATGCAAAAATTTCAACAAATTCCTTCACCTGCTTGAGTTCCGCCGTGAGTCGATGGTTCTGCTCCGTGAGTTCCTCGAGAAGTTGGCCCTTCTCTTTCTCGTTAGACTTGTAGGCGCTGGTCTGCAAGGACAGCTCTTTCTGCAGCTGGGAGAGGTCCCCCTGCAACTCTGCCACCCTGCTGTCATATTCGCTTTCCAGCACATCCAGCTTCCGGCGCAGGGCATGCTTCTCTTGTTCCAACAGCTAATTGAAAAGGAAAGGAAAAATATAAGTATCTGATTTTTTTAAAAATAATTAAAATAATATCAAAATTAAACCTTTTTTTAGTTATTTCGTGGCGTTAACTTCATAAAGTCAGCTAACAGCCTCTGAACATGGGTGGTCACTTTTGTCTAGTGGTTATGTTACGTGACTTCGAACTCTAGTATCGACGGCCACAGTTTCTCTATTTAAAATACACTTGATAAATTTGAAACCAACTAATTATTCTATTCGGAAATAATATTAGTTTCCAAAGCTATATATTCAGAAACAATACAAGAAAAGGAATACTTTAAGTCAATATTATATTCTGACAGCAAGAGATCATCAAGATGAAATGGATTTTTGCAAACACCCGTGATTTCTGATGATGTTATGAGAGCACTTCCCAAATATGCACATATATTTAAGGAATAATCCAATATAATAAATTTAAACAATTCAAAAGGGTTCAAAAATTATTTTTTTAAAAATTCTCGTAGTCTTTTAGCGTTGTAGGGAATTGTAACAGCATTTCTCACAGTTCTTTACCGTTTTGTAAAGAATAAAACGTTCTAGTTACATTATTATTTTAAATTCTGAAACAGGCCAACCTATTACCATGAAATGGGCAACAATATTATTACAATATCCTCATAATATTTTTCGCCATTTATAATATTGAGGAACTTCTTTGTAATATAGGAACACATTTTTTTTTTGATAGGGCAGATAGATCATTGAAATCGGCAACATTTGACCGGCAGGCAGTAATCTCCCTGTCACTGACCTAACTTATATATAAAATTTATTGATTTAAAACGAATCTTTTAAGCTTCCAAGAATAGTTTTTATTAGATTTTCTAAATTCATATTTTTTATAATAAAATATTTTAAGTATTAAAGAAATTACGGTAAGCAATTGCAATCGCGTTTTATCTCTATTACCTGATAGTAAAATAAATTACATTTGGACAATTAATGGAAATCGTGATGCCAGAAAATACTTGAATTCATAAAATATTTAAACAAAAAATTATATTATTTTTTATTTAAATATTAAATTAAATGATTTCATTCGAGAAAAATATCACTAAATTTAAAATATTTCGAACATAAAATTTTTCATAATTAAAAATTATGACATTAAGTTTATCTTAAAACTTTGGCAATTCACTAGAAAGGAAGTACTTCAAGAAATTCATTTCTTTTTATTTAGTAAAACAAATAAATGAAAGCATTTTTATGGGAAAGGGGAGAAAGTAAATAAAAAGATTTTGTACTTCATGAATCATTAAATTTATTTTGCTTTCCATTAAATTATACCAGCCAGATCTTTCATTTACAACTTCAAACAGATAATTTTGTTTTGGAAATTTTATTAAGTTTTAAGATTTTATAAAAATCAGTTTTTCTAATTTCTAAAGATAGCATTTGAATTCAGCATATTTCTACTTTAAACTGAAACAAAAAAGTTACATGAATCTCCGATAGATGGCAGCACAACGAAACTCAGTGAAATTCTTCCTGGGATTAGGGAATAATATTTTGAACCTAATTTAATTATTTTATTTTATTTATTTATTTTAAGTCAATTTAACATATTAAAAATAAAACTTCTTAAGATGACATGAAAGGCCTTCAGAAGAGAAAATTTTAATGGAAATGCAATAAAAATGCTAGTATGTGAGATAAAAATAAAATTACTTTTAGTAATTGGCAAATTGAATAATTTGTCTTAAAATCAATTTTTTTTTTAATATCTAATTCTGAATAATTATTTTTTTTAATATTGCTACTGTTAACGTCGTGACAACCAAATTTAAATGAATTGTAGCAAAAAATGTTATATTCTAGAGAATTATTATTAGAATTAGAGAATTAGAAGATTCTAAAATTAGAGAACAAAAAAAAATTTTTTTGAACATCAATTATAGTTTTGAGAGCACAGCGATATTTAAATAAAACGGACATGAACTACAATATTTTTACAATCTAGAAATCTGAATAAGAGAATTTTTCCTCTTTTGCTTTTGCTTATAAATGCTATGAATTACAAGAAAAGTTTTTAAGTTGACTTCCTGAGAATTAATTTAATAGTTTGGTTTTTATCAATTAAAACATTTTCAGAATAAAGAAAATATTAATTTATCTTTAATTTTGGCATTCCTACTAAAAATAGTGTAGATTTCTCATATAATTTTATTTATTTTTCCCGAATTACCATTAACAATTTTATTTACATTTTGTATCATAATTCGTTATTAATTTTTTTAAATAAATTAATGACTTTTGTAAAATATATATATATATTTTAAAGATTTCTAAATCAGTTTTCTTTAGATGCTGTAAGATTTAAAATATTTTTTAGTAAAAGTGGCATTTTTATTTTTATAGAAAATAAAGCTTTTGATAATGAGGAAAATTGATATATTATAATATTTTGTATAAAAATATTTTTATTAAAAATATATATCATAAATTTGTATTTATTTACTACATGTTTACTAGTTGACGATTTTTAATATTAAATATATTTTTATTTTCTCTAACATGACGTTCAAAACAAGTAATTTTCAATAATGTTTACTAAAACACTTATTAAGTTATATGCATAATTTTCATGTTATAAGCATTTAATAATACCTCTTATGAACTAAAGAACAAAGTACAAAGATTGAGTAAATTTTTCATGATAATTAAATACATTATTTTTTATAATCAAAGAGACACATTTTTTCCAATCCAGCGGCTATATTGATTGATTTGAATATAATTTATTAATAAGACATATACGATATCTCAATAATAGGCATTCTGAATGTCGGACAATATCATAAAGATATTTAAGCAATATTTTTAAACAATATGCTAATAATATTAATTTGTAAGCCATTCGAAACTGCTTGGATGAATTTTCAGCGTCGTAACATTAATTTAACAATATAAGATACAATCGATATTTATTTGTGAAAGTTAATGCGATGGTTCATAAGAAAATTCTAGGATAAAATGGACATTGCTCATTGTTTTTTAATAGAAGAAACTAGAATTGTTTTATATCATCTTTCGCAAATAATAAAACACTATCATCTACTTCGATCAATAAAAGCTCAAACAGTATTTTAAACATTTATTAATAAAATTTCGTTTTAAGAGCGATGTACCTTTAAATTTCTTTTAAATTCAAGCATGCAGGAAATTAAAACTTTTTAAATAAAAAAAGATGCATAAATTTAAAAATTCATGAATGATTAACGAAAATTTGTTTTATTAAATTTAAAATATTTTTAATCCTTTTTGACGTAAAATTTAAAAAAAAAAGATATTTTACTATTCGAGGATTTACATTTCATTAAATTTTTGTTGTTGTTAAGTACTCGTTTCTAAGGCTGAATTTAAATAAAAAGAAATGTTAAAGTCGAATTTATATATCATTCTTTTCTCTTCCTCTTACTTTTCCCCTTTCTCAGTTCTTCATTTTGAGGCCACTACATTAATTTGTTACGCAATGAGACCTTGACATTCATTCCCTTCACATGACTTTCTTCACACTAAAGTTCAGTCCAAAAAGGGAGAAAAAAAACTTAATTAAAAATCATTCCGTAATTTGAAAAAGCTTCGCGAATAGCTGACTACTTCCCAAAGAAAACCGTTTCATTTCCGTGAAGTTGGGCAATCTAAAATTCATTTCTCCACTCGTTAGTGCAGCAATATTCCCATAAAAATGAAAAGGCGAGTGAAAACACTCACCTCGCATTTCACGCTAAGTTAGACTTTAATTGGAAAACGTTCGGAAACAGAAGTTATTCGCTGTAACGAATAACTGCCTGTTTGCACTCTCTATTTTTTTTCTTAATACAGTTAAGTGTGAAAGTAAATGAGTAATTCTAAGAAACTACGGTACAATTCGGTGACTTCAAAAAAGTCATTTTTGAAACCATTCATATTTGTTTCTTTGTGAAATTTGTGTATCATTTTTCAAACAAATATTCAAATAAACATTAAAAGGAAATCTGCTATGCATATTTCAATGTATCATGTCAGAGCATCATTTCTTGAACGGCCAGGCACCACTTGCTCGTGCGAGTTAAATTATATTTTCATTCATTTTAATTGTTTCATTGAATGAGACACTTTAGTATTGCAAACGATCCAAAAAAACTTTGTCTCGCATTTATTGTTTAAAGAAATATCTTATCTTAACTTATTTTTTTAACGGAGCTTTTGTAAATGCAATGGTAACGTGTTATTAAAAGCTGAATTATTGAGATGCTCGTGTAGATAATAAAATTTTTATTTTTCGCCTATAGATTTTTGTTGACGCCAAAAACCTCATTCCAAAAACAACATCATGTTCTGACATGATAATAAGAATTGATTTATATTGGAGGAAGCATACTTCCGCAAAATGACTTTGCTGTAGAAAAAAGGGCTCTAAAAGGCATTTAAACTAATTGATGAATCTTGCACAGCATAATTTTTTTAAAATAAAGGATAGAATAAATTAGAATTATCTGCTATAAAACAGAAAGCATATTAGAGCCTTTTTCACAAAAATCCGTAGCTATATATGCTATATTTGTATTAAGTACGTTTTAATGTTGTTTTAAACCACTAAATGTCGTTTTCACAAATTCTAATCTTTTGTAAAATTTTCATACGAAAAATATCATAAATAAAAATCTAATGCATATTTTCTGTTTAAATTTGATATGATGATTTTTTTTTCAATTTATTCTCCATTTCCTGAAATAGAGAATAAATCAATTCATTTAAAAATATTCTGTGGTTGTTTTGAGGCCTCATAATACGAAAAAAATGTGAAAAATTCCTGTTATTTATCAAGTTTAACTCCAGTATGAAAAAGTGGATAAAAATTCAACTCATTTTTTTTAAAATTCAGAAACTAGAGAGTACATTTTTTAAAGCTATCGGCAAAATGTTACGCAAATCTTTTGATACACAATTATATTTAAAGATTTTTGTCTCCTACATCTTTTTAATCAAAAAGGGCCTTATTTCAAATTTTTGGAAGACGCTAGTAACATTTAACAGGCATATTTTGGTTTCACAGATGTTTTATGCATCCTTTTTAAGCAAAAATTCAAAGATATAATTACTTTAGAGCACTTTTAAAATATTCTACACCACCGTTGTTGGATATTTTTACAAGCAGTTACTGAAATTTCATTAGTTATTTATTTCTTAATAAAAAACACAGCTTAAATTATGAAACCACTTTTATTCTTCTAGTTAAATCCATTATTCCGAATACAATTTCGCTCAAAAAGTTGGCTCTAGTTTTTATGTACGTTTTCCGCCTATAGTCAATTACACTTATACTTATATTATTTTCCAGAAAATGCCCATCAAAATCTTATTACAGCATTTTCTCATTAAAAGCACTGCTTTCTAAAATGGAATTTCACCTTTTGCCTCGCGCACAGTCACAACATCCTTTCTCGGAAATGATTCATCATTCGTGACCTACCGGAATAAACCTTCATTTATACACTAAAAATAATACCGAGACATTTCAACCGCAGAATGTATAATCCTACTATGTGAATCATTTCTCCCAAGACAAAAAAGATAAAAAGAAAAGACGGATGAAAGAAAAGAAGAAAAAAAGTTACATTGTGAAATACCGAAAAAGAAAAACCCCAAAAGGGCTCCCGTGCCGAGGTCAGGGGTCCACTACTTCCAGTAAGGCAGGACATACGCCTTTTCCTAGGGGAATCTGGGGTAGGGCCTTGACCCCGAACGAAAGCGGACGTTTGTATTTTGCGCTTTCTACGAGGGGCTACGACCTCTTGGTTACCATAGCAACGAGAGCAACGTCACTATGGTCTAACAATGAAACCAAGGATATATCCCTGAGATGGCACGGAAATGGTGCTATAGTTCATTGTTCTATATCACCATTTCAAGGAACACCCTCATCTTTTAGTTTGAAAAAAAAGTTAAAGGCTAATATTCTTCCGATCAATAATTATTAGTCTTTAGCCCATATATCACAATAATTAGCCAAATGGCCTTCCTTTTAAATGGAGGCGAATGGTTTAGGATAAATTGGTTAAAATGGGAGGTAATAAAAAGGGAATTAACCCATTTATGCATTTTAAATCCCAATGATTACCGTAACTATTAAATAAGATTAGTATATTAACTAGCTCTCAAATAAGACGCCTTCCATTAAAACATCTCATTTTATAAATTAAGGTAAAAACTTTTTAAAAAATTTCTATTGTATGATAAAGATCCGTTATTTTTTCCTCAAAATTTACATTTAGTAACCGATTTTATTTTTCCTGTCGATGAAATGAGTCAAAAAGTGATATTATCTTTCTTCAGCAACACCATTAAATTGATAATATTTTCCAAAAATGATAAATAAAATATCGACAAGAAAAATACAAATTTCCAAAAGAATTTGGATAATATTTTCTAAAAAATTACAAATTTTCTAAAATTACAAATTTCCGAAGAAATTTGGATAAGTTAACTATCTGTAATCTTGTTTTAAAGTCTTCGATCATATTTTTTTTATTGCTTAGCAAATTATTTGAGGAGTCACTAAATTTTTCTCTTCATTGGATTCGACTTGCCATTTTACACACTAGTAACATTTTATATTCTTCGGTCGATTAAATTTTGAATTTGAGATCAAACTTAAATAGTGTGTGAAGATGCGATAAAAAAATGAGAATGTGAGAAAATAAATTAAAATAATGATATAAGAAATAAAAAAAGAAATACAAGAATTTTATCTATGATACCATAAAAATCAATGATGTAATAAATCAACAGCGGTTACATTTTTAAGCTTTTTTTATTGCTATAATGTGATAATATTGTGGTTTTCATATTGTTTTAATCATGAACTCACATGACAATGAAATTTCACGGTTACTTTGATCGATCAAAACAACTAAAAATATGTTTCAAAAGATAATCTAACACTAAATCCTTTTTATATATCCTTAATTCTATATAATTATAAATGACTGAGAAAAATTATACTAATGTTTAAGGAATATGCAAAATAATCACGATAAGTATTCAAATTTAATAAAGAATTTTTTTTAAAAAATGACTATTAATGTATGATTCATTTTTGATGCTATATTATGTTAGAATATAATTATTTTAAGTCTAAAATAATACTTTTTAAATTTTCTTTATTTTCTATACAAAAAACCCCATTAAAAATCCATAAAAACCCATAAAAAATAGTTTTATGTAAAACAAACTTTTCATCATAAGAATGACTGTTAAAAAGTACTTTTTTTTTCTAAAAACGCTGGTAATTTTAATTCTAATAAGTATTTAGATTTCATTTCAAACTTAATTTTTATTTTATTTTTTTTAATTGAAAATTATTTTATCTTGTTACTAAAAAAACATATTTTAAACAAGTTACCGTCAGCATTTTTTTTAAATTTTTTTTATTTTTTCTATAACTGTTGTAAGTATAAATTAACTATTCTTTAATGCTGAAGAAACTTATGATTTAATTAAATCTTGTAAATCTTGTAACAAGATCATACAAATACTATTGTACTTTACAAACACATTTATTTTGAAATATTTTTGTACCTTTTAGTAAAATGAAGTTTTAGTTCCTGAAGAATAAAACATATGAAATAAACATGCTTCTCTAATTAACTTTTTATTTAATATTGATCAATTAACAAAAGGAAAACTTCAAACGGTTTCTTTAGAGAAAGTCTAAGCCTAATTATTCAAATGTAGAATGAATCATACGAATGATTCCTAGAAATAGTTTCCATTGTTTAAAGATCCTATTCATAAAAACGGATATTGAACTCAATGGCAAATATTGAATAACAAACAAGGATAAATTTAAATGTTTAAAACAGGATATAAATTTTTCCAACAGGATCCCATTTTTCAAATAATGAGTATTATTCTATGAAGTAGTTTTTAATGAAGATGAATTGCTTAAGATGAATAAATATCCTTTCAAGTTAAATGAACTCTTTGTTAATAAAGGATAAGTCATTTTCAGAAAAGAAATCTGCTTCTTTAACTTCTTTTACAGGAGTTATGGAAGGGAAAGATCTTCGTTTTCCAAGAAATGTCTGACTTTTTAACCTTCTTCCTAGTGAAAATACCCACCTTTGACACGAGAATTTCTCGACAACACCTTCTGGTGGAAAAGCTCGAAGAATGAGATTCGACACTTGGTTTCTACTGAATAAGATGGCGCCCGATGTTTTTCGTGATCTTGGTAATAGGTAAATCGTATGACGCTGCACGCGCTATTCCGTGATGGATGGCCCACCTATTTTTGTGGCTGACTGTCGTTATTTTTAGATCTTATTTTAGAGCATCGAAAGAATTCTACAAAAATGGAACAAAGATATCCTTCAAATTGAAGTAGAGTAACAAAAAATTACTATCCCTTAAAAACAATTAGAGGAATAGCTTTTAAATTTTAATCGTGTAAACGTAAACAAACGTTATTGAATATTGAAGCTGTAGGGATCCTAATAAATTGATTTATCCAAAAATTTATTTACAGGAAAGCCAAATCTATAATAAGTATAAAAAGAAAAAACGAAAATCAAAAACAATTGCAGTAGAGATTTATTTTTAATATTTGACGGTTTTTATAAACAATACGCAGTTAATAAATAATCATAAATTATTTTAATACATGAAATAATATTTATTATTTTTGTCGTAATTTAGGAAAAGCAATTTTCATTAATAGCTGAATAATTCTACTTAATAAACAAAACGCAGCATTTTCAATAGAGTTATTGTAAAATATTTTTTAATAAACACCGTCGTTCAGATTTAAAGTGTATTAAGTTATTTTTAGAAGCATGAGATGATTTTATTTATCGTTATTTTGTAATGAAGTAAAGTTTTTACAATGAAAAAAATCAATAACATTTGTTTCTGAAAGCATCATTTATTTTTAGTCTTTGGTACATATATTTAACCAAAATATTTCCAAAATAAAAAAATAATTGTTTCTAAGAATCAAAATCAAACATTAATTTTGGTTCCAGAAATTTCAAAATCGAAGCTAAAAATAAATTTTATTTTTGATTCTGAGTTAATTAAAATTAATTTGAAGTGCAGAGGTTATTTAAAAATAATGTACAAAGGCACTTCAATAAACGAATCATTTTTGGTATGAATTCGAATTTATTTAATTCCATTGTTTTTCGTCTTAATGTGGATGTGTTTACAAATTGTTATCGATAAAAATAAAAATTGACAATCAGATTTTCAAGGGAATCAAACAAGCTGTTTAAAATAAAACGTGAATAATTTAATTTTATAATAGTAACAATATTTCTATTAAAAGTGCTTATAAAATTTGAATGAAAACTGATTAAAGATTTCTTTATCTTAAGCAGGAAAAAAATAATAATTTTTCAATCTTAAACATAAAACCAAAAATTACAGGTATTATAATAATATTTCAATGTTATTTTAAAATTCGTTGAAGATGAAATCACACTTCTAACTGTTATGGCATTGACAAAAACAAACTTCAGCCAATAAAAAATCAACAAGTGATCTTTTTTTTCCGAGTAGAAAACATAAGACAGCTTTCTGTTACATAACGTTTAAAAATCGTAATTATAGTGATTGTTCACTTTCTGTTACAAAATGAACAGCAAGTGAAATAACAGCAATTGATGTAGAAACACGAAAACACTTTTTTTTTCAGATTCAGATGATAAAGCTTTCAAGTAAATCAAGCAATGAAGAGTCTTACCAGTAAAAAAAATAACGAAGCTAAAAAAAAAATCTTTTTCACTCTTTTACTGCTTTCACATAAATGACATTTGAAGAAAAGAAGAAAAAAACACCGTTTATTGCAATTCTATAAAACTATGTCAAGACATTCATTGGCGATATTTCACTTTGATGACGAAAGACAAAATGAGCCAAAAAAATGAACATTTCCCGAACCTGAATTCTAAATCTTGGAACAGAAACAAAGGAATATCCATAAGAAATAATTAATCCATGTTAAGATGACTTCGGTTTATTGTTAAGCAGAAGTCGTTGACAAATGTCAGAATTGCTACACGAGCTGTTGTTTGTTGTTGCCTGACATTCACCTACATTATCTGTCAGAATCGAAACGAGGTCAAAAGATTGCATCCAATTGAACTCTCGGTTGACTTTTTTGCTATCTCGCCAAAAGTAGCGAATTGTTATTGATGAAGTTATGTTACGTTTATGGGAAGACTATTATTGGAAATTCCGATTAACCTTTATGGAATCCTTTTTGATAAGATGAAGTATTTGGCGTTATTTAGGCGTCCGTTTTATAAGTTCGTTTCTCCAATAACCTACTTTTAAATTGAATTTGGTCTGATACCGTGCTATTTTGGAACAGTTGGCGCCATAAAAGTGAGTGCGGAGAATTTTAATTTCTTTCTCCCCAGATTTTTTGTATCAAGACATTAACTTGCATTCCAAGATGCTGAAAGGATATTTATTGTATACTGGTTTTACAAACAATCTAACGTGTATTTCTTAGATCTAATCATTTAACAAGTCGTCCTACTTCCTTTTAACAGCTAAAATCTATTTTTGTCTATTTTATATCTTTCTTTGTTAATGTTAGTTCTAATTTCATCATATTACCATAAAAAATATAATGCATAAAGGAACGGCTGAACGGTAAGTAAAATAACCCAGTAAATTTTTAAAGAAAAATTATTCCACGTAAAATACTTTTAAAATAAAATTAATATTCTAAAAAAAAGTAATTCTCAAGCTGTGAAATGCAAAATACTAAAGCCATGCCTGCAAAACATTTGCATAATAATAGGGGTGGACGTGGAAAACTTTATCGAGATGTCTTTTTTTAAAGCTACTAGAAATCAAAATATTAGTCCATCTATTTCGGGGTTTTTTACACTTTATGCAATAAACTACATCCAATTTATCATTACATTGCCATTGTTGTAGAATAATGACAGAAAAATTAAAAGAAGCTAAACGCTTATTGTTGATACAAAATAACACAAAATACATTCTGTAAATAATAAATAAAAATATAGCAGAAAAAAATTCGGCAAATTCACAAAAATAATTATTATTATTTCTCAAAATTTCCGATCCTTTTTAGGAGAATGCAAAATTTAACAAAAAGAAAAATGAAATCTATGATCGCAAATTTTAAGTTATTAAGTGAGAATATTAACATTGTTTACGTCATTATTTATCTTAATTAATTTAAGTCATTAACCAGTTTATACTGGTTTGAAAAAAATACGAGACTTTTCTCTCTCTCACTAATGATAACTTTTTTAAACTTTCACATTCCATTTTTTTAGCTGGCAAACAAAGTTTTCGGGCTCGACCAATTTTAAGATATAAAAAAAAGTTATTGCTTTGTATATGTGGTAAAATCCAATGAACGTAATGCAGATTGACATTAAAATTAAATTCTAATGTTTAAAGCATTTTGAGAAATACAATTAGTAAGAATGTATTTATGATATCATTAAAGAATAAATGTAATTCGCGTTTTACAAAATTGCGATACTTAAAACTGAAAAAGAATTATAAAAAAGATTAAAAGGAAATCTGCAATGCATATTTCAATAAATCATGTCAGAACATAATTTCTTGAACGGCCCCAACACCACGTGCTCCTGCAAGTTAAATTATATCTTTATTTATTTTAATGGTTTCGTTGAATGAGTCACTTTAGTATTGCAAACGATCCAAAAAACTTTGTCTCGCATTTATTGTTTTAAAAAAAATATCACATTTCCTATTTATTTTCTTTCATATAATCGCGTGCTCAAAATGACATTTTTCTAGGTTTCATTTGTTGTAGTTGTTAATTAATCTTTTTAAGTCAGAGCTATTGTAAATCCAATGGCAACACGTATTAAAAGCTGATTTTTTTTGGAGATGCTCGTGCAGATAATAAAATTTTTATTTTTCGCCTACGGATTTTTGTTGATGCCAAAAACTTCTTCCCCAAAACAACATCATGTTCTGACATGATAAAAAGAACGATAATTTTTCTAGCGTGAGATTAATTGTATTAAAGTACGAAGTCGTAAACAAAGATGATGTCATTTCATAGAAACGACAAACAAAAAGTAATTGATAGTAACTTTAATTAAATATTTCAAACAATATTGGCAAAACAAACCTCAAATGTCATGGGTCAGGTGACTCGTTATTTACCAACGGAAAAAAAAATATTTTTTTGCCTGTACTTTTCGGAAATACCAAAACAATATCATACTTTCACATTATAATAAAAACTAACCCTTAATAAATACTCCATTAACTTAAAGAATTAAAGTCTATTATTCTAAATCTTCTGATTTAATACAAAAATAAAATGACCCGGTTGAAAAACAGTAAATTGTTTTCTTTAAAAGTTCCTACGACTACAGAAATAAACAATTCAGTAACTTTTCTTGTGATTAAAACTAACAAGGAAAATTGAACCATAAATGTTTTGCAAAATGAAAATCCACTGTTTTAATACAAGATTTATTTTATAAAGTAGAAGAATTTAAATTAAAGCAGTGCATCTTTAGCGCACCTAAAATTCTGCGACCAAGTTTATAGCTAAAATATGCATGGATTTATTAATAAGTGAAATCCATTCCTTAAGTACAACCAAATATAAAACAAAGTGGAAGTGGTTTCAATTCATTACAACTCCTAATGTTTTTCTCTTGATAAGAGACTCTATCATTAACCAGCCAACTTATTACCGAGCCCAGTTAATATTCAAATGAGACAGCTAGTTTTTATTGTTCTTTTCATTTCACTTTGAAAATTAATTATCCTACCATCTAATAGCCAGAATATCTCTGACCAACCATTTCATTCTGCGGTTAGATGATCGAGTAATTGCCATAATAAAGCCCAACATGATACCTTAAAAGCCGAAATGGCAAAAAGTTGACGACCATACGTAGGATTTGTATTATTTATTCAGAACCGTTATATGCATTGAAGGTCAGATGTATATTTTGAAGGTCGATGTGGTTCGATTGACATTGAAACGATCACAACAGAAGACGTTTCCATGGCATTGGACAGCACGTGTTTATTTTTATGAAATCGCATTTTTTTGAATGCATGTTTATGTTAACGTTACCTATGTGACAGTCTATGAATACAAAGCCAATGAAAGGATTTAGAGCGACATATCTTTCAATTTTCGTGTTCGGCTTGTGAACTTTCCGTGTTGATGAGTTTGGGCAATTGAAAGGGCAATGTTTTTTTTAATACATTTGTGGATTTGTCAGTCGGACTAAGAAATGCCGAAATGCATTTAATCTTCCGACAAATACAAAGGCAATAGGATTAAATGCGAAAAGGCATTTATTCATAATTGCTTTTTATCACATAAAATAATTAAGCATGATTTTGAAAAACATACAATTTTTTTAAACCTTTAAAATGACTTTTTGAAATTTTCACCTTAGCAGTTTGAAATTTTACAGGCATTAAAAGTAACACTAGAGAAGATGATACACAAAATTTTAAAGAATTATATTAATTTATTTATGAGTCAGGGGAGTTAATATAATGTGATATTAGCGATAAAGAGCGTTAATGAAAAATGTCCCAGGGGCTCCAAATTTGTTCAAAAGCGCTCCAATTTTTATTATTATTTACTCTAACCCTTTTGAAACAAAATTTGGGAATTATCTTGAAGTTTGAGAACTAAATATGAAAATTAACCAATCTAATAACTCAAACTTAATGATTTTTTTTAAAGAAAGGCTAAGCAATTTTTATAGTAATTTATTATAAGTTAATATTTTTTTCAAATTAAATAAAGAACTATAAAACGTTATAATTCAATGAAATTAAATTTTAATAAACATTAATTAACCTTTATAAAAACAATAATTGAGATTTCTTTATTATATTTCCTCGCATATGTAACTTTCAGTTCATTTACAAGTACTTATGTATTAACCACATGCCAATTAAAAACTTCAATGCTAACAGCATGCCATTGGCAAATATAATCCAATTTTAATTATGATAAAGCTTATTAGGGGGTGATTTTAGCGATTAACCCTTTGCCTGCGGTTATACAGTGATGCCTATCTGTGAAGTCAGCAGATGAATGGAGAAATTCTGAGAATGGTTAGGTCAAGATTATGATTAAAATAAGAAAAAAATTCTTATCATTCTTTTATTTTAGGGAAACAAGTGTCAACTTTAATATAAAAGGATAAACCTGTCACATTTTAACCATTTATTGATATTATTTCAATTTGTTATTCAACCATTATATATTATTTCAACCATTGTTGATATTGATATTAATTTCAAAATAATCCAGTGGAATGTTAATTGAGCTACAATTTTGTCACTTGAAATTTTTCTTAAATACGGTAGTTTTATATTATTATAAAATTTATTTATTATTTATTATAAAATTTTCAAAGGTCAATCAATAACAAAAATGATAAAAAAAATATTTTTAAGTAACATAAAATTATAACCCTAAAAAAATTGATGGTGCTATTTTGTTACTGTTATATTTGATGCTTTTTTTAAATATCTGCAATACATTGAATATTACTTAATCATTATTTTGATTCAAATTTGGTTTGAATCAAAATAAACATAAAATATATAGTTGTATCTAATAAATTAAAATAAAGTATGTAAGGCTTAAATAGAATCATATTTAAAAGATCAATATATATGAATATATTCTTCTGCAACATTTCTTAAACAATTTACAAAGAAGCATGCCATTTGCATAATTTAAATATTTTTTTCATACTTTTTTCTTTATTCATATTTTATAAATACTAATATTACAAAAAAAAAAGGCGGAATAAGTTTGTTTTTAATGGTGCAGCTAAAACAGCAGAGAAAAAAACTCAATTGTTGATGCTCCTAAAATAGGCAACATCAGCCAATGTATGCAAGCAGATGGGGTAGTGGGATAAAACAAAAGAAAATCTACCCTTGAAGGAACGTCAACGATTTTCTTAAGCGGACAGGTTTGATTACAAACAATAAGCTTTTAATAAATTATATTATACTTAATCAATTAATAAATTCATTCGTTTTGTCAGAAATTCTATTTAATAAAATCATGAAGGAAAAAAAAATAAGTCAGTGAATTAACTTAGATGAAAGAATGCTATGCTGATCTGGTATGAAAGGATTATGTTTATGAATGAAACAGCCGATTTAATCCAAATATAACGAGGAAACATTTATATTCTGGCAATCCGATCAAAGTTGCTAAAGGCCACAGCTGTCTTAAAGACCGACAGAAACTCGGCAAGAATTAATCCTAATTTATTACGAAAAGTTTAGCATGTGAAACTCAGCTAGTAGGCAGAAAAAGGGAACATTTCTTTGCTGAGCAAATGTAGAGGAATTTATGTCTGTATACAAGTTGAATTTCAGCAAATTTTAATGAATTCCTTTAAGCCTCAACTTAAGGCTATATATTCATATTCTTCATCCGAAAAATTCACTCAAGTGATTCCCACACGCAATATTTTTTATCGACAAAAGTTCAGTGTGTGTGTGTGTGTGTGTGTGTGTGTGTGTGTGTGTGTGTGTGTGTGTGTGTGTGTGTGTGTGTGTGTGTGTGTGGGTGTGTGTGTGTGTGTGTGTGTGTGTGTGTGTGTGTGTGTGTGTGTGTGTGTGTGTGTGTGTGTGTGTGTGTGTGTGTGTGTGTGTTTTATAAAATATTATATAGGTATGAGTTAATACTTAGAATTATTTACACCATATTTTGTTTTTTAAAATTTATTCCAGTAATTCCGAATGTCAAATTCTTGTTATTATAATATACCTTATAACTTTAAACAAGTAATTCTTGTGCATATATAAATTTATATATTTTTTATATCTCAGAAGGAAATGAGTTTAGCGACTCTTATAAAATTTTATATTTAGATATGTTTTGCTTTTTATCAAAATTGGTGTCTTTCCTGAAAAACTCGATTTTAGAAACGGACAATAACTTTTTCTTTTCTTTATAACTAACTGCTTAGCTTCGAAGTGCTGTCAGTGTAGTGCAGTGGCCAGTAGAATGTGAATGACGCGTCTGTTAAGGGACCTCGGTTCGAATTGCGTTTTTTGCATATGTATTTGTCTTTAACCCTTTGCCCCCGAAAAATAATTAGATGCCAAATTATTCACCTAGTACAAAGATTTGTTTATTGCTATGAAAAATAAATATACTTAATTATTTTAAGTCCAACTTCTTTGAAAATTAATCTACATCTCTTAGCCATTATGTAGGCGTTTTTAATAATTAAACTTAAAAAATAAATAAATAAAACATCAAAATGATGCACGATTTTTAATGGTGAGTTAGAGGTACTATAAGATTGCACAGGGTTATTATTTTTGCTTTCTTAGTTTATCTATATAGTCTCTTTCCTATAAAAACGAGCCTTTACACATACGCACACTAATAAAAAAATGTAAAACTAACTCTTAGAGACTTTTTCTATTTATTCGCATGCTGACGAGTATAGCGCCAACTATTTTTCTATTTGCTCTCATGCGTATAGCGCTATATCGGATCCGAAACTTAGTGTAAATTCAAAAGTAAATTAATTATAAAATACTGAAATGAATATTGTAGTTATTGTTACAGCAGATTGTATAGAATAGAGTCTGAAACTAAGCCCATTCGTTATTATTTTCTGTTATTTAAATGACACTTTAGCAGCAGGAATATTGAAAAATATTCGTGTTTAATCAGTATGGGATTTATAGCAAAATTTTTTCACTCTTCCCCATAATTTTACAAAATCTCTCTCTCTCTCTCTCTCTCTTATATATATATATATATATATATATATATATCGAGAAAAAATATATTCTTAAAAAATGTTACATTTATAAGGGAATAAAAAGTGGTTGGTTGCTTTTATTTTATTCATAGCTTATATAATCAGTCGTAACAGAAAGCAATAAATGAATGTGATAATTATTTGGAAACAATTCAGTAAGGAAAACAATAACTCTTAAATGTAACTACAGCAAAAAATAGATCTTCACGGTTTCTAAGAATTAATCAAATGTAGTTTCTGCGACAGCCTCACCTTGCTTAAATATTTGACAAGAAATATAATAAACAGGAAAATATTTGCTATGCTCGTTCTTAAACGGACGATAATGAATAAGTCTTTCCGTTTCCGAAATCAGGCTAAATGAAACCATTACTTGGAAGAACTATTTTCCATTCATTTTTAATGTTAATTATGGTATCCATGGTAACGAAAGTTTTATGGAGAATGAGTTCTTGCACAATTATGGCAAATACGCTTATTCCAGTTCTGGAAGAAAATGGTTTTTCTGAAAGAAATTGAATATTTCCATACCTCAAAACTGCAAGTTTCCTATTTTTTGAAAGCCATATTATATTGAATGATAATAGATTTTCTTTCAAGATTTCAAATACAATATATTAACAAATAAAAGCTCAACAATTTGAAACTTACCTTCTGTAAATTAAACAATATTTATGTGATTATATTAATAATGATTAAAGTTAAATCTGAAACATTAGCTGATGCATCATTTATTTTAAACCGCAGTAAATAATAATTATTTTATATTTCATTTTTCAATAAACTTACCAACTGATGCATGATTTTATATTTTAAAAGCCTTTCTTGAAACCTAAAATTCTATGTTATGGTCTTAAAATTTGTTATTTGTATTATATCTTTTAAAATGTTTCAAATGACAGAATTCTTATTTACATGACATGATTTTTAATGTCAATAAAAAAATCTTTTGTTATGAAAAGATTATCTGATTAGCTTATAGACTCTTATGTAGTTTATAGACTCTTAATCTCTCGTTTTATAAGGTTTCCTGAAAAGCAAAATTGAAATATATGAGAGTGCCATTATACCATTAATTTCAAGATGAAATGATTAAGATTTTTTCTAAGTCTTTGTCATGATATCGAAAATTATATTTCCAAAGTGTGCTTGTTTGTTTTTCATATAGAATGCATCCTTATAGAATTGAAAGAATTGAGAAGTACAAGACGAGTTTCACCTATTCATACGTCACTTTAACGCTTGATTCTAAGTCACAGTAGATTGATTATTACGGCCTGTTAAATTTCCGTCTGATTAGTGTGTGAATTGAAGTGAAGGGAGAAGAAAATCCGGAAACTGAATGTGAAGAAAGCGAAGTCCATCTGACCTAAATCGAAATCGAATTTAAGTCGTCCGAAACCAGGACAATTAACACCACCAATTCTTTTATCTAATACGTTGTTTTCGTGTGCATCTAGTGAAGCATAATGAGATTTTACTTTTTTTTCATACGTGTTTACGCGTTATGTATGGGAAAGAAATCGCCAAATCACAAAAACACTCAATGAGTAATTATTTACACGCTTAAAGTTTGAAAAACTAAGCAAAAGGGAATTCCTGACTGACAATTCGTCAAGTTTATGGTTGAGACAATTCTAAGGTTAATTGTGGGCTTCGTTAACCTATTTGTTGAGCGTTACTTCGACGAAAAGCGAATCTTATTTACTAGTTTCTACTGTTACTGATTTCTCGGAAGGATTTTTTTGCTTTGTCATCAACTCAAACTTTTTTTGTCTTGTCTTAAACTGTAGCGGAAACAATGGAAGACCTTTATAAGCTGCGAAAAAAACTAACACGCAATCTTTTTTCTAAAATCTCACTAATAGCTTCGAAATTAGCTTTCATATTTGTTTGGAAATCGGTCCAATCGTTGCACGAGATCGAAAGTGATTGCGTGTTTTTACTGTCTTTTGTTTCTCCTAAAGACTTATCTCTTTTGCTGGCACGATCATTGGCAAGAACAACTTACTTTTAAAGACATTTAATTAATTATTAGGTAATAAAATGAATAATTAAAGAGATATGTATCTGCAAAACTCAAGTGCCTAGATGTTGCGAATAGTTCCTTAAATTGATTCTTTGTCTTCGTATGAAAAATACCCTGGATTTTCCCGACATAAAAATTGTCTCGAATATACCTGGAAGTTGAATAAAATAATTCTTGCCATTTCTTTCTAATTTAAAAGTGAATACTTCAGGTTTTGAAATTTCCTGATAGATATATTTAATTATATATTTCTTTATACTTTATCTAAAACATTAATCGCCAAAGTATCCTCAATCTCAATACTTATAATTATTCCTAATTTGTCATTATATATAATAACAGCTAAAACCCCTAATTTTATTTAAGAGACTACATAGATTACATAATGCGACATGTTATTATTATCGAAATTAAACAAAAAAGAACCTTCATTATTTCTGTACCATTATTCTTGAAAACTCTTTTTATAAAATGAAATTTAAATGAAATCTTTTACCTTTACCGGGTAAGTCAGAAAATTTCAACTGAATTATAACATTTTATTTTTTTTTAAATTAAAGATAGCTTTACTTAACATCTTAATTACATGAAGCATCCTATTTACGTCATTTATTGTTATTTCAATCTCTATATGATCGTGAACCACACTGGAAACAATGAAATGCTTCCAAATGATTTCTGAAACTCTTTTAATTGCTTAACAATTGTAGATTTAAATACTAAAAATTCAGTTCACTTGTCAGACATGTCACTTTAAGTGAAATGATTAATTCGTGTTCTTTAGCATTAAAAAAACAAATTATACACGTCTTTACACGGTACTGAAATAATACCTGATTAAAAAAATCATAATTGTATAAGAATTAGGTACCACATACAACAAAAACCAATGTAGGCTTTGGCTAATCCATGACTTTAGATGATGATGAATTGTCTTAAGCAAATCCATTTAAGAGTATTAAACTTTTCAACATATTACATTAACATGTTCAATAATTAATTATTTCTTTTATAACATTGTTGCATTGTTGTTTGTTTAATCTGCAAGTAGGCTACAGTCTAAACAAACTAATTAATCTAACATTGCATAATGCTGCCTATCATAATACCAACAACTTGATTCATACTTAAAATTTAATGGCGAAGTCAAAAAATTAATGATTTTATGAATAATTTTTTTTGCCAGTTGGCATATTTTTGAGACAAATCGTCTCGAATTGTTATAGATGTTGCGGTTTTGTCTTATACATCTATTGTGTTTGTATTTGTCTATAAACTTAATTAAGTTAAAATGTTAACTAAATTATTTAACATTTTAAGTTAATTAGGAAATTCATTTATAGCATTCTTACTTAAGTTAGTTGGCATTATAAATTAATTAAAGTTTTCTTCTGACATTTAAAGGTGATCTTTAATAAAGCATTTCTTAATTTTAGAAGTATTTCATGGATGCATGTAGTTTTGATGCACAAGGCAATTTTTTTGCTACAATTATGAAGCATCTTATTCGAAAATGAAATATGGAGTTTAAAAATAAATAAAAAAATAACTCAATATAAGGTTGACATTATGCGTTTATGTTTCTAGTACTTTTCTTTATCTAAGATCATCTTATGGAATCATCACATTTCTACCTTTATTCTAAATAAATGGAAACATAAAGTAGATTTAAAATCTGGAGTATTTTCTCACAGTTTTCAAAGAAAAAAAAATCTATTATAGTCTGACACGAAAAAGAATCTAAGTAAAAAAAGAAAAAGAAAGGAAGAAAGAAAGAAAAGAAAGAAAAAGAAAAACATAGAACATTAAATTCCTAGCAAATTTCCTTTCCCCAGATATTCATGCAACATTTCAATAAATGCTTGAGAAAATAAAACCAAAGCTAAGTGAATCAGTAACACTTATCTACGATTCCATCTCCCAATATTTTGTCATTACTCAATATCATTGTTGTTCTTTCGGCAGGTCGTCGAAAACAAACGCTGAGCAGAACAAACCTGTCATTCACTCCATATCTATTCCATGTCGATGGTGATATCATGACCATTTTCGAATTCAGAACGCCGAATTTTATCATTCGAAAAACTCGTAAATAAAATGACCATCTCGGCGTAACGATCCAAAGCGTGATGCGTAGGCGGGGGACCACGGACTCATCTTCATTGTTCCATGAGGAAAGGTCAGTCAACTTGAAATTAAAGTGAAAATAGATTCGTGAGATTCTTCCCCGACAGCCAAAATATTGGCTAAACTTTTCAGAAGTTGATCTGTTACGAGATCAAGAAGATTCGCCAAAAAGGATAAAATGCCATAAAGGAAGTAAATAAATAGTTTCAACTGTGCTGCTTTGTTATCTTTGGTGAGCTGATGAGATGTTAACTACATCTGGAAGATTCGAGATGCTATTTTTAAGACGGAAGGTATTGAACTTTAATTAAGTGTGTTGGTTTCATTTGTTCAAAAAGTTCCCTCAAATCTTAATTTAGATTTAGCTAATTCGATTATCTACAAATGCAGAAATGTTAATGTTACTAAAGATAAAAGAGTAAAGTTTACTTCCAGAAGTAATTATGTGCGTCAACATTTCATTAGTAGAGGGGCGTGGTTTTATTTTCTTCATTTATTAAGCTGTTTGCATCATTAATTGTTAAATTAAAAAAAAACAATCCACACCGAGTATTAAAAAAAAACAGAAATTTCCTTATTCAGCTGGAAATAATCTATTCTTAGCTTTTATGATGCTTTAATGAAATTAATGGTTCGTCAAATTATAGTTTGTAATCTTGTAGAGATGTATAAAGTCAATGAATTGATATTTGATTGCTAAAATTACATGAGGTATATTAATATGCCTAGTTTTTCCAATAAATGCAAATTCAGTTGTTACGTTTAGAGCATGAACATTTACGTAGTAATGTTTTTAAAATAGTTTATTACTAGTTAATAATCATAGGTAGCAGTTTGTTACAATGAAAGTACAATCGGTTAAAGATGGTAAGTTTATGACTAGTTAATAATCATAGGTAGCAGTTTGTTACAATGAAAGTACAATCGGTTAAAGATGGTAAGTTAATGACTAGTTAATACTAATAGGTAGCAGTTTTCTACAATGGAAGTACAATTGGTTAAAGATGGTAAATAGAGCAGACAAAAAGTTACATTCATCTTTTATTAATGGATACCAACGTTAATTAGTTCAAGAAATTAATAGTTTGTTAAATTATAATTTAAATTCTTGTAGAGATTTACATAGTCAATGAATTGATAACTGATTGTTAGAAATATGCAAAGCATCATAATATGCCTAACTTTTAGAATAACTGTACATTTACTTGTCATAATTGAACCATGAACATTTATTTAATGCTTTTATAATGGTTACTGGTTATTTATTACTAGTCATTGCTAATGGATAATAGTTTTTACACTACAGTCGGTTAAAGATAGAAAATAACACGGACAAAAATTCACGCTTGTCTGCTACAGTGAATATCAACATTAATCCATTTTTTTCTTTGCCATTATTTGTAAAGGATTATTCAAAAATGACGTACCAATTAATAAATAAAATTACAACAATACATTATCTTTCGATTTTACAAACATTGATTCTCACTTAATCCAAAATACACCTGTTTGTGAAATTATTGGGTTATTTAATTCTTAAAGAGTTTTAACATCATCTTCCAGATCTATTATTTCAAATATTTCAAATAAATATAGTTTGTGATAGAATTATTTCCGAATTATGAATAAAAAATATACGTAAAATAATAGAACGCTAATAATCAAAAGTTCTAAAATTGTTTCACACTAAAAATTCAATATTATTTTGAAACGGATGCAGTATTAGATGCTTTATTAGATGATGATTTACTGAGCGTTTTCCGGTTCAGTTGTCCTTTACGAGTCAACAAATAAAATGCATTTCCTATATATACTTAAAGACAAATTTTTAAAATAACATTTGCATTTTAAACAAACATGTTAACGATAATGTTTTATTATGGTTAATACCATTGCTAGTTTTTCTTAAATCTTCTTGCAATAAACTCAAGTTCTTTGAAAATGCAATTTCTTCACGTTTGACTACCTTTAATTCTATCATTAAATGCTCAAAGGATGACTGAAGATCAAAATTCTTGAACAACTAAACTTCTTATGGTACTAATGCCCTACTGTTAGAAATACTAACGATGGTATGTTTTTGCTCTTACGACTTATAAAACTGCCCACGACCTTTATAAAGGATTTATGGTGGTTATTAGTTTTATTCTAGTGATCTGTTAACCAATGTGACCGAAATCGCAAGCAATGCAAAATAAATAGTAAGTTTTCAATTCTTTAAAGAGTTTTTTTTCCAGTGGTGTTATTAAGGAAATTTTTGAACCTACAATTTCTAGTAGCACACATATATATTATGATATTGTCACGTCTACCTATCTTTTATTATCATGTCAGAATATCATGTTGTTTTTCGGATGATTTTTTTGGCGTCAACAAGAACCCTAAAAATAAAAATTTGAAAAAAATTGAAATTTTATTATATGCACTAGCATCTCAAAAAATCGGCTTTTAATAACGCGTTGCCATTGCATTCACAAAAGTTCTGATTAAACAAAATGTTAGTTTCTACAGCATATAAAATCTAACAAAATGTCATTTTGAACTCAAGATAATTAAAGCTGTTATTTGAATCAATTATAGTTACACCACAGCCGCACGATAAATGAAATTTAACATATAATTTAACTCCACGTTATCTTACTTAATTTATGAAATAAAGTGCTTTTTCTTTTTTTTTAGATGTGCAACTGTTTTCTAAATTAAAGGTGTGAAAGGTTGGGTGTATTAGGTATGTGTCACATAAACGGGATGCTAATAACAATAAGTATCCAATAATATTATTATGGTATATTCACGATATTATATGGGATTCGTCGCATTGAGCCACATCTGGGAGATATTTTACTACCTAGCGAAAATATTAGAAGACATGTAGAGATCTATGTAATAAAACACAGCAATCGTTAAAATATAATTTAAAAAGTAACCATCTGCAGCATATTAATTTCTGTATTTTAATCAGTGTATCTTAAATAAACAAACGAAACAAAATAGAAAATAAAAGTAGGCAGCTAAAAATGCTTCTCTTTTTACACATAAAGTAAGTTAGCTCTAATATTAAGATTTAAGAATATAATTGGTGAGAATTCTATTTATTTTTGTTTGTTTATTTAGTTATTACAGTAATTATGTTCAAAAATATTTAATTCAATAGTGGAAGTCATGCAGTTATACATGAATAATTAATTTTTAATAAATAGAAATGTACACATTTTCAACAAGTTATCGAGACGAAAAAGATATCCAAGAATAAATTATTAATATGTTAATTACAATAAAAATATGCAAAAATTTGAAACTGAACTCGCTATTTTATTAAAAGAGGAGTCTCTCAATATATTTTTTTTTGGGGGGGGGGGGCTTCTAAAAAATGAATCAAAAATGAGAAAAAAAACCTAAAGAGGTAGCTTAAATTTTGAAAAACATCATCAAAAATATTTATTAAAAAAATTTCTGAGCTAATATAAACCACCGATAGGCAGCAAGGTATGTTAATCAAAGACGATAATATTCCGAACTTGTTTCAAAACTTATACGTTTTCACTGATTACTTAGTTCATTAAGCATCTGACAAACACATGATCCGGTGACCTTCAAAGGACTTAAAACACATCAAGCCAGCTCCGCGGTCCACAGAATTTAAGCCGATTATTGCTTTTTCTAGGCGTTGTTGTTATATTTTGGTTTGTTTTCTTTTTACGACTCGTATAATGAAAACAGAAAGCTCTCGTTGGGACCTCAGCGATTCTTCGAAATCCACCTGTTGACTCTCTTCCTGGTGTGCAAGGCAATCAATCAAGAGATTAGCATAACAAACAAGTGAACCAATTTTAAAACGAAATGGAGTTGTTCTAGAAGCTGTCTGAGGGTTTAAAATATATTTGAAGATATATTTTATTGAAAGGTCAATTCGCGTTCAAGTGCAGAGAATTTATGCTAAACTTTTTTATGCCATGTTTAAACTGGACAAAAGATGATCGCCTTATTATGTAAAATCCCACCCGGAATTCTAATACTATTTGAATTGCATCTCAACTCTCCAACGGCCACCTGAATGTGAACTTGGCCCTTCTGCTGGCTCTATTCGACGAATTTAAGGCACGGTTTCGAATCCGACGCATTAATAGAACGCTGTGAATCCACTATTTGTATTCCATCTGAATCTCCTATTCACTCGACCGTTGACAAAAGTTTTTTCTGTAACTTATTTTTGTTGTTGTGTCTAAACAATAATTCTTTTAATATTAAAGTAACTGCAATCATCAATTCCATTACTTATTGGACAAATAGTAAAGGAGGCGTACTTAGAAGGAAACATCAGCAAAAGCGGGCAAATGCTCTTATGGAGTAAGGCACCGTATTTTTTATATAGCAGCATATATCACCCTTATTTTTTACAAAGCAAGCCAAAACTAAAAATATTGAAAAAAAACTTAGGTTTTGAAGAAGGTTTTCAATAATTAACCTCATAGAAATTTATATTTTATAAATGCGACTCTTGGATATTCATGATAGTATAGGGTGTATGCTTGTAAAGTCTAAATCTACATGCCATTAGATCTTATAAAAAGTTATGTAACAATGAAATATAAAAAATCGCATGTAAGAAAAAAAATTAAGAAAAATAAATCAGATATGTTTTGCAGGCTTTAGTTGCAGTGCTTTCTTATAAGACCTACGAATTAAGATATTGCAAGGAGAAATATTTAGAGCTATATTCATTTAAATTCTGAAATTAATAAATAATGTAATGATGTTAATAAAAGTATACAGGAAAATTGATAGGAAAAATAAGTATTTCATCCATACATTATTAATTTATATCATTATAAAATAAGATAGCAATTTAATTATTAAAATTACTTACTATATTTACTCTTATCAAAGATTAATAGATAATTTCTATATCTTTAAATATATTCATATAATTCCAACCAACGGAAGGTTTTAAATGAAGTACAGAATTGTTTTTTATGTTATTGGCGGAAAGAATTGTATAGAATGTGTACTGAAAAAATTATGAATTTTTAATTTTTATTCAATCTTTATTGATATTTACTAAATTAAAATGACCTGGATTTACTAAGGGAATTCTATTAGCTCATGTGTGCGAAAAAAGGAGCATCCTTTGGAAGTTACTCTATACATAAAATTTGAAAATTTCTAAAGTATCTTACTTTTAGGAGAAAAAACGTGCGAAGGTTTTTAGTTTCGTGCTAAGGCTAAGGCTTTTAATTTTATTTTATTTCAAAACATACCTTTATTTTATTCTGGTTTCTATTCAAATCCCAACCAATTTTCTACATTGGTTGAACCAAAATTAAAAGATTTGGAACCCGAGACTGTCGAACCAGAAATACGATATTAATCTCCATAACATGACAAACACAATTTTCAAAATAATATCCACATTAATCTAATAAATATAAAGAAAAAAAACTTTTAAGAATTTCTGTGTTCTTTCTTTCTTTTTTTATAGTAGTCAAACACAATATTTCGATTTCTTCTGACAGATAATTTCTTTGTAGTTTGCAGACCTATTTCTAGGTAACAATATATTCTTTATCACCTCATAAATTATCGGATTATTTTATAAAACATGAAATAACATCAAAGGTAATTGAATAATAAAATTGCATGTGATAACAGAAATGAGAGAGGGGGAGGGACACAACTGCCATTTGTGGCGAAAAGGAAGAAAAAAAA
>JAOUZG010051192.1:1229041-1252860 GCA_026289955.1 Argiope argentata
GTTGGCAGTCAGTAAGTTAAACATCGAATTCTATGTTGAAGCAAAAACGGGTAGAAAAATATAAATTTTATAAAATCCAGACAATGTAATTATTCAAACAAATTTTTTTCGCCTTCGGAACACCAGAGAGGAAACGTGTTAGAAAGTAAAACGTTAGTTGGGCTGCAGAGAGTGTAGCAATTATCTCCGGCAGATTCCATTTTTCGATTTGTCGGCAGCGTTTGTGTAGCGAGAGGTGTTGAAGCACGCTTCAGTTCCTTGCATTGGATGGAATAGGTCATAAACCTCCATTCGTTTCTGAGTGGTACTCAATGGGAGAAAATATCCAACATATTCCACGCTTCACGACAATCGCTATGCTTAACGTTCGTAAATGAACAGTAAACTTTCTCTGACGGAGCATTGGCGGAGCTCGGGGGGGGGGGTTGTTGTGGGATCATGAATAAGATGAGCAGGACGTCAGTATGTTTAAGTGTATTTTCTCATCATTACAATATTAGGTTCAAATTTATGGGATAAAGCAGTGTTATAAATCCTCCAGTGTATTGTAGCAGAAAATTTGTTCTTTCTGTGACCAGAATGATAAAATGTGTTATCAGTTCTCATCCAACATTATTCATACACTCTCGTGATTGGTTGAAAAAAGTGTATCTTTCTTTTGGTTAAAAAAACTTAATATCAGAAATCAGGTTTGAGAAAATCAAAATTATTACAAGTAAATATACCGGAGAAAAATAATATATTTCTCATTTTATTAAACATTAGTTCAATGAGATCATTTTCGTTGCTAGCAGCAATTCTTTTATTCGCAAACATATATTCAAAAATATATTAATGTAGCTGAATTTCCAGAGTGGGGGTAATGATGGGAACTTCAGACGATTACAATTAATCACCTGAGTTTCAATATTTTCTTATTAATCATTATCCTAAACTAACCAAAATATTATGAAAGCTTTAACATTGGTGGACATTTTCAGTGTTAAGACTTTCTAACAAAAATTGGAATTTTTCAACTTTGAACTGCTTAATAAGGATAGTCGCTTATAAAAATATTTTGTTAGTTTTTTTATATGGTTTACATGTGATTCAATTTCATAACATGAATATATATATATATAGGATTCAATTCCATAAAATCCATATATATAATTATATGCATATATGATTCAATTTTCAATATATATGATTAAATTTTTTTAAAACTAAATGTAATCTATGAAATAAATACTTTTTTAATCTTTTATTTCTTAAAAAATGCTAAAAAGCAACATGATTTTAAAATTCCTTCGTTATAGATAATTATCTATAAATAAATGCTATGTAATTATCCATAAAAAATGTAATGTACATTTACTTGTTAATAAATCCATGGTAACTGTTGGTGCCCATTTATTTTCAAGCTATTAAAGCAAGAAATGCATAGATTTGAAAAAATTAAATTAAAGTTTAATACTAAAAGGAGTTTGGTGATATAACTAAATTAGTCCTGAAGATCAACAAGACTATTCAATAGCATCAGGTTGAAGTACAACATAAACATGCAAAATATAAATTACTCTTTTACTTATAAAAACCCTTTAAGTGCATCTTTCTGCAACCAAATCATTCCAAAAACTCAAATTATAAAAAAAATAGTGCAAAAAGCAGAACCGGCTATCGATAACCACACATGACTTGCCTTGCCTTGAAACTTCCAGCCCCTGTACAGTTAGCTGGTTACCAGATAAGAAACATGAGTTGTATTTTGCTTTCTTCACCTTGGATGCCAAGAAACTTTAAGATCTGAAGGTTGCAGGTGTTGTCTTTCCTTTGTTCGAATTGATAGCCTATATTTGGAATCCTGTCTTTCGCAACTGCATTCTGAATCTATCATCCTACGTCCACAGATCGGAAGAGGGAAAAATCCTTATCTTCGCAGGGAAGGACGCAGGGATTCGATGTATTGTAAAACAGTTACGGTGCTTGATTTCGAATTGTGAGAATGCGATGATTCATAGTGATGACATGATGTTTCATTTTTCACAGTTTGAGTTCTTGTTTACCTTCCGTCGCAGACTTTATCAAGGCTTTTGTATTTAAGCAGCTTAATGCTGTAGATTCATCTTCACAGAAACGAATTCGTGTTTTTAAAAAAAAATTCTTAAAAAATTCTTCTTTTTTTTCATCTATTACTTAGGAAATGAATGAAGTATAACCTGTTTATGCGAATAAAATATTCAAATACCAAATTTATTCTCCCGCGTCTTTTAAAACATTTCTCAGTAACAAAACATTTTTGATGGTGAGCGGGGGAAAAAAGAATTTACGAAGCGAAGCACGGTGATTCTAAACCGTGATATGTATTATTCGATAAAAACAAATGCTATAATTTCTGAAGCGATTGTACGTTACTGAAATTTTTAGCTACCATGATTGTAATTCGGCTGCAGAAAAAGCAAAATATTTCAAATAGATCATTGAAAGACAAATGTAGAAGGATAATTTAATTTCTAATTTCTTTCATTCTTTAAAACTTTGAAGCACTAACTAATAATATATCCTTCATGTCGCACAAATAATCAATTATCTGCAGTAAAGTAATAATCCTGCACCTTATGTCTAATGCAAAATCATTGATACGGTGTAAGGCATAAGATATGTTGCCATAGAAACCCTTTTAACAGTAGTTATTTTTAAATCAAGATTTAAAAATGAAACCTTTATTTAAAAATTCAATGCAGATATTAAATTATTTTAGTCTAATTTTTACTCCTAAAGTCATTATTATTTTTTTAGTCTTTTGTTATTGATTTTTACTGTGTTTTAATAGATATAAAGTATTTAATTACCAGTTTATTTTTTTTTTATTTCAAAACTTTAAAAATAAAGTACCCATGAATGGGTAATGATATATAGGGGATGTATTGTTAGATTTAAAAAAAATTAATTCTATTAACAAGAATCATTGAACTCTAAAATAAAATGAGCTATTATCTTCTTTTTAAAAAAAAACAATCAAAGGTGGTAATAAAACAACTTAATGAATTAATCAAATTAATATTATTTATATTTATATTTTTACTATCACAGAGAAAATATGTTCATATATTTGGAAGTATCAAATTAAATCATGATGATGATTATGCTTAACAGTAAAAAATATTAACTGCTCTAAGTGTTTAAAAACCGTAGACATAGGATAGTTAAATACAATACAATAAAATTAAAATAATTTATAATAGTTTAAAAACTAAGGAAATTTAGAGCAGTTATAAATTTTAAAAAAATTAAGGAAGGAGGATATTTTAAACATAGATTGTTTTTCACCTCCTATTAAACAGATGAAGAATATTTTTTTATTTATGAAATAAAAGTATTCTAATCGTATACTTATATTTAATAAGTTTTTTCCCCGCAACTAATATAATAAGTGAAAAATTAAAAGTTCGGATCTACAATAGATTTTGTATTTCAATGTCTTCTTGATTATATTTATAAAAGCATTTGAAAATTCTATTATACAAAATACTGTGAACAATTTCCACGGACTTACATGTTGGGGCAATAGCATTAATACGCAAAATGGCCGACGAAGTATATGCGCTTTCGCAATAAAGTTTTTGAAAAATTTTACTTAACAGAGTAGCCAATATATACAATTATTAGCTTTTATCTGCGACTTCGTACGCGTGGAAATTTTGATGTGTATGTGTGAGAACTGACGGACTAATCACAATGTAAGAGGTTATCAAACCGTACGCATGCGGAATTTTCATCGCCAATTGCGGCAACACAAATGTGTCAATTTTCTAAGCCATTTGTGGTCACGCAATACAGATTAGAAAGTTTTAATGTCCTTTATTATCTTTTATTTTAATTTAAAAGTACTTCAAAAGGAATCGGAAAATTCTATGAATTAAAAATGTTTAATTTTAAACGCCTCAAACACTAATAAAATAAACAGAATCTTTTTAAATAATTGGTCGGAAACATGTTAAGCCTAACCTCATTATCGTGGGAAGAAAACGAACTGAAGTATTACTCATTTGGCTGTGGGGAAATGAGCATTTTTGCCGGGAAAGTTAATTTTGAATTCATAAAAAATTAACCACTCAATTAACCGGAATAAATAGTATCCTATGTCCTATTCAGAGTTTTTCTTAAATCAGAACTTTTGTAAATAAAACGGCAACGCATTATTAAACGCTGATTTTTTGAGATGCTCGTGCAGATAATAAAATTTCAATTTCTCGCCCACGGATTTTTTTTTGACGCCAAAAACCTTATCCCCAAAACAACATGTTCTGACATGATAATACTGTGTTGAAATTCTTTTCAACTAAACTAAAAATCGATTATGACATTTAACGGCAATCCAATTATTATAATATTTCAGAATTTTTATCACAGTTTTATTAATTTATTAACTATAAAAGCATTTGCCATTGATTAATTCCTCATTTATATAAAAAAATTCTTTTTTCACGGAAGTGTCACCATACCGAATCGTCTTTTATTTATTATCAAAACAGAATTGAAATATGGAACTTAAATGGTTATGATTTCATTTTTGTCACAGAATTCTTCCACATTTCAACTTTTATCACATTAAAAAGTTCCACATCGTTAATCATAAGAAATGTTAGTTTCACTTGTGATAAAATACAAATTTTTCGTTCTATGTAACTTCAGGCACGAAATAAAAAATGAAGAATGTTCTATATCACTTTAAAAAGCTATTTAGTTCCGAAAAACATAACAAAAAGAAAGAAGAACCTGACTACCGCCATTTTGAGATGCATTATAAACTCACAAACACATAAAAAGCATACTGAGACAAATTAAATCATTTTTATGGAAGAAGAAGAAAAAAAATCCAAAAATTAATTCGCGAATGGCATCAGCCATTTTTCAGCAGGCGAAAGCAACATTTTCGTTGCCAATGATGCGAAACAAATTGACCGTGTCTTGTGAGGAAGCAAAAGGAAGAATTGCAGGTGCTTTTGAAAGCGTAGAAATTTATCAAAAAAGATGAAGGTAAGAGGAAACAGAAAAAAAAGGAACATTTAACTGCGTTTTTGTTTCGATTTTTTTAAATCTGTTTTCCCCTAAAACTAGAACCATTTAGAGCGTTGCGACTATTTTAGAATTTGCTCCAGGGCTTCCAGCTTTGTGGGATTCAAAAAGACACTTCTTTGTCGCTAGCCTGGAGGACTTGGGATATTCACAGCAGATTCAGAAAGACAAGTAAACTTCTTAGAAAAATACTATGATTTTGGATTGTATACATTTGATTGTTTTGTATTTGGTTTAGGAATGTGATGGATTTGGAATTGATGTATGGCAGCTTCTATCTCAGGAATGTTAGTGATTTGGAGCTGATAAAAGGGAGAGAGTAATGGAATATCTGATGTATTTAGTTTTATAAGCAATTTCCATTGCCTTAAGAAAGGATATTCATTTTTGGTAAATTTTTCCGAATTCTTATATGCCTCGTTGGGTTTCAAATAGATTTTATTTTAATTCTAGTTGTAATTAGAACGAATAATAAGCGAAGATGTCTCAATAAAAATCATTTGTATTTTATGCAAGATACATAAAAAGTAGAGGTATCAATGAATTTTTAAAAAAGTCATTTAATTGACTTCCTGGTGAAAAAGATTATTAATTTGAAAATACTTTTTTAAAATTCGAATGCAGTTTTTATTTATTTATTTATTTTATATTTTTGCCACAATTAAGACCATATCTGTCTAAAAATTAAAGCATAAGTGTGATGATTTTTGTAATTTAATTTTTTATTTTAAATTTAATTTTAATTTTTAGTTGGTAGCAATTGAGTGTTTTTTAAAATTGTGTTTAATGTATTATTTACTGTATTTCAAAAAATGTAATCGAACCTCAATTCATTGAATTGAATGTTGCGTTTAGGAATATCAATAAAATTTTCTAAGTTTAGAACAAAATCCAATAAATAAAATTCTCAAAAATAAGATAAAAAATTATTGTCTAACTTTGTTTCAAATAGAAAATGTGATTTTTCGAAAAATATGTTTTCAAAATTGCTGTGGAAACGAATAATAGGATTAGTTTTGAAGCTAGTCACATCTCTCCTCACCCTCTTCCCCTTCCTCTCTCCCAATATTTCTTATTTAGTAGATTCTTTCTCTCTGTCTCTCTCTCTCTCACACACTCTCTTTTTTCCTTTTTTTTTAACAAAATCGATCATCAGTGATTAAAACAAAATCTGGTTAGATGGAAAAGAAACTTTAAAAATCACTTTTTGTCTATGTTTTATTTAAAGTTGATGTTTAAGTGAAAAAATTCAATAATATATTATTCACGAATGATTATAAATATGTGTTATTCTAATATTAAATGGAATCATTATTCTAAAATTTTTTAACTTACCAAAAGTAATCACTTTTCTTTTTATTCAATAAATGAGTATTCCATGAATAAGTAAACACTTACCTGAAATAAAAATGAAACTAATTAGAACACAAGAAAAATAATTGGTAAATAATAATAATAATAGTCAATAGTTTAAAAAAAGACAGCAGATACAACATATCTGGAGTTCTTTTAACCTAACAAATGCGCCTTTTCATGCCTTTCTTATAATTCAAAGGGAGGATGTCAGATTGAGAAAAATTAATTACTTCAGAAGTTTAGTCAGATTTTGTTTCTAAACTCAAATTATAAGCTAAATCACGTGGTTGAATAATATAAAATCAGAACCAAAAAAGCAACATACTTCTAAAATATCACAATAACTAAAAAAACATTGCCTTTTTTCAAATGAAATATTTTTTATGTAATTTTAAAAATTGGTAAATGCTTCAAAATTTTCACAATAATATTTTTCAAAATTTAATATTCTCTTACGATTCCTTAAAAATTGCTACACGTTACGTTTAGTAATTCATCAGTTAATTTATTTTCAAATTATTACCGATATTGATTTAATCAGTTATCGATATTACATTCATTTAATCAATGTATTGAAGAAGAAGGATACTGCGAAGATTCAGTAAGATTTTCGATCGGTTATATCAAATGTTTTATTTCAACACCCAGAATTTCTCTATGCAATGCCTCTTACTGAGTAAACATTAATAATTCAAATAATTTGAAATATACTTTTAAAGCTTTAAAAAAATTCTTCGAATATTTAAATAAAATACTCATTAAAAACATATTTTGAAAGTAATAATATTTCATGACATGAGTTTGCGCATGAATTTGTATTGTTTTGTAAACGTATTAATTTTAAAATTCCTATGGTATTAAAATAAACTATTGTTTACATAGTTTTGATAAATACTCTAAACTCCCCAATTTCAGCATAAAAATTTAAAATCTGAGTTTGAAAGTTACCGATAAGTTTCAAAATCCGGGATGATTACTTTTTAAAATCGAATTCATAGACTAGGAAAAAATCGAAATTATGTCAGTTTCAGAGAAAACAATTCAATGGTTTCGTTTTCTCGCGAATTTCGAATATCCCGTTGCTTAAGTAATAAAAATAATTATCTTTGTGTAACAATATTTATCTACAGAAATATACATATGAATTATTTTATACTACACCAAATAATCCGTAAATATTCATGAAAATGAATATTTACATGATGAAACATTCAGAGCAGAACAACGATGCTCAATTTCCATTTGGGTTAAATGAAACAATAGCCGATAATGAACCATCCTCCCTTGAATACATTCTTCCAAACTCCAAACCAATACATTTTATGAAGTTATTATTTTCTCAATTCATTTTTCCCTTTAAATAACAGTAAAAATAGCTCAGTATACGAGGAAAGGTTAGAATCAAAGGGTGTTGCCCGTAATAGTTGATAGTTCAGATTTTCCGCACTTCTAGTTCATGTTCAAGAACCAATCATTACTTATCATCGAAGACGAAACAAAAGATGCACGTGAATTCCCCATTACTCATCTCTCGTTGACTGAGAAACGAAACTGGCCGTCCATTGATATGCTGGTCTGTTACATGTTTATTTTGAAAAAAAGAATCTTCATTAGCAAGTGTTAATCTGGTTCAGTTCATTGAGAATCTAAACAACCGTGGAACTCCGTTATCGCACTCAGTTGGTCAACTTTTCTTTACCCTCCAGGCCAACTAAAGTCGATGACACTTTCTAAAACATCTATAAGCATCTGTGGTCTGTTCCAAGTTCGTCATACTCTTGAACGACAAGATTCGTGCGTGGCTGTAGCGTGTGCTGAAACGCTTTATTGAAAATAAAGAGTGGATTTCTTTTTATAGGAAAAGCGAGTCCAACTGAAAGACATTGTCGTTTTTTATAAGTTTGTTATTATCTGCTACTTTTGTGATAGCTCTTGACATGCGATGAGTCCTAATATAATGACCACTTTCTTTGCAGTCTATGATTGTGGTGTCAGTGACTTATTTCAGCGTTGATTGGCGTTATAAGTTGAAATGATATAACAATGCTTATTGATGTGTCAGCTGTTTATATAAATGTTTCGAATATTTATTTATTTTTATAAATCAGATATTCAACAATAAAGGAAAGATCATTGTTATTTTTCTTAAAACTAATACTATTTGAGCAAATATCTAATATTCAGAATGGATATCTAGACACTCAATATAAAATCAAAATATTAAATGCATTATGCTTAATTTATTTTAAAACATGATGAACGTATTCAGAATAATCTTTTTTTGTAATTTATTCAACTTTAAAACAATTTTATTGAAATCTAGAAGCTATAATTTAATAAGTTTCTAGTAAAATGATACACTTTAATCTTAGTTAATTGTCGCCATATAATAAAATATATGCGCTGAAGAATATTGTTTTTGATCAAAGGAGGCATTTTTGACGAGCATTTTGTTGGTTAAAGTGGCAATTTACCAAATAAATGAATCACTAAGTATCCCCACCTTCAAATAAAAAAAGTGGAAAACGTATCGCTAACAAGTATTTCAAGTAAAATTAATATTTTGTTCATAAAATATTTTACACATTTTTTTTATTTTAAGCATTTAATATTCCAGCTTCTCTCTCTTTTCCCTTCAAACAACACTAAAGATTGCCATGAAAGTTCTTTTTTAATAAAATAAACAAGTTTTTATTCAAAAAGCAAGGCTTTAAAAAATGAGAAGTAAAAATTAATAAACTAAACTGCGGCTTAATTTAAAATGACTGGTATCAAAAATATTAATTTAATTTAATTATTTGATTATATTGGGAATTATTTCATTGAATTCGTCATCATACACTAAAAATGATCGTGGTTCCAATAATTATAAACAAGGAATAAATATTAAATATGAACTAGCATTTAGTGTTTAGATAAATTTTGTTTAGTGTTTAGATAAAAACATCAACAATTTTTCTTAGAAAAAAGCTGTTATTTATGGCATTTTACTAGAAAAGGTAATTTACTTCAAATTTTCAACATTAATGTAACATTTTCTGTCAAAAATAGTCAACAGCATAATTATGTATCTTCTTTAATCACAAAAGATAAGCATCTGAATAATTATTTATCGATATAGGTAATAAATAACAGGGCTAATTTTACATCAATGCTCAATTCCCGTGCGTATGACCTATTTTAAAAAATATTTACATTCTTTGGGAAGATTCGGTTATCATTTTGGTTTAAAACAAGGAATTCCGAAAATTGGTTATGCAGTAATAACATATTCTCCTAAACCTTTTATCGAAAGATTACAAAATCCAGTGCTGGTTAATTTTTCATCTCTAAGCCGCGATAATGACATCAAACTTTTTTTAAAAAAATATTTAACACCCAACAAATTTTAATTGTTTGTAGGGTTTTTGGTATATTTATTGCCTAAAGAATATCTGTCTTAGCTGAAGGTAAATTAATTTTATTTTTACAATGAAAAAAAAAACTTCTATGAAACATACTTCTGCAGATATAGTGAAATGTTTCACTAAAGAAAAGAATTATTCATTTCCTTTCTTTCAATATCATGTAGACTAAGCTATTAATAAAATTCATATAAAATTAATTTAAATGAGCACTTAAAAATTAAAGTATTACGGACATGGTAATAAAAATTTTCAACTCGTATTCGAAACTGGCATTTTCTATGGTAGATGTCTAGATTAGGCAGTTGCTTAGGACCACTTGGTTGAAAAGGGATAGAAAGCAAAGAAATAAAAAATACGAATTTCCCAATTGCCAAATAAATAAACTAGTATAAATACAAATATTATGTTATAAAATATTAGAATGATATTAAGACTTTCTCAAATATAATCGGTTGAGCTCCTAAATGTTTCATTCCATTTTCACTTAGTTATTAGCCTATTTATTAAACCAAAATCTGATTTAGTTAAGTTGTGTGAATACAAAGATGCTAGGCAGTTTCAAATGTTAATTGATAAATACAAACAAGTATATGTTTATGAAATTAATTGGTAAAGAAATATTTACTTAAAATAAATCATTAACACGTTAAAAATGCGCTGAAATATGAGCTTAACTGACCATCTTATAATCTCATAAGACACTAAAATGTCTAACTCTCACAATGACACTAAAAAAGCAAACTCAGAAATAATACCTTCCTACAACCTATAATCTAATAAACGATATACATTCTTACAAATATACTTTAAAGGCTACTTTTCCATTAGCCGGTGCAAACGAAAAATCGCCAAAGAAATATGGCGGAATTCTACATTATTTGGCGATGTTTTGATTGAGCCGGACTAACGAAAAAATATCCATTAAAAATATTTAAAAACTCTGAAATGCAATAAATCAAAATAATAAAAAATAGCCAAATGGAATTAACTTCGTCATGGCTTAAAAAAGGTGCAGATTTCGGGTGGACTTTGATCTATCATGCTCAATATTCTGACATCTCATTTCGTTCGCTCCATTTAGTGATAATTTCAGCGTATGCACTTTTATTATGCACGAGATCAGCCGCAATGGCTATGCACCATGAAGATTACTGAAGGATGCGGAAGTTTTCAAAATCCTCCATCCTTTCGAATAGAGCTGATGCCAAGCAACCCGGTAGTCAGATGGTTGAGCAACCAACAACAACCACAGGCGATCGCGTGATCTGGTCAGCTTTTATCTGGCAGTCTATAAATAATAACGTTCGCAATTCTGTTATTTTCAGTGCCACTCTGTCCTGCTTCTGTCAAAAAAAAATCCAAATAAAGACATCTGCAAAGCGCAGACTGGACAGCGAGTGTTATTACGTCCGATTCCAGCAGAAAAGCACATGCACGCCATGGCAATCCAAATTCGCAGGTTACGATCCACTAAAAGTGCCATGTCTTGGTTTATGCTTAGCCACCGGTCAACTTTCCGTGCATTGTCACAGTAATTAAGACCGTATTGGAAACGATTGTCTTCAATCCAGTGGAGTGCATCAAAAAAAGATAAATAATCAAACAAAAGAACTAATGCCATCCATACACGAAAAGAGGTATATTTTCAGGCATAAAAGAGGGCAACATAATTTTGAGAACATAATCACAAATTGGCAAAACTGGTAGTCTAATTTATAAACAAAGATTGCTCATAAAAGCATTAATCACTGCATAATCATTGAATTGGGAAGAAGGAATAAAAATTTTTATTATCTGATTATGAGTGTTTTTTTAAATAATGCAATTGCTGCATAAAATTCAGATTTCAGTTCAAAACTGACAATAAAAAAAGAATTATATTTTAAACTATATTAAGATATTTTTAAAATAAATATAACGGGGAGGGGGAGGAGAATTTAAAAATTATTTCAAATCTTTTGTCTAATCGTTTCAACTAACGTCAAAAAGCTTTAAAAAAACAAATAAAAATATGTAGGACTGAAACATAGTGTAAAATAATATTGATTTTGATCAATTTTGGCATCGTCACAAATAGAAAAAAATTATATGAATAAGTCATAGTAAGTTGCTTTTAAACAAAAATTAATTAATAAGGTAATTGTTTTTATAATAAATGTACATTTATTTATTTTATAACAAATTCTATTTTTTAATTTATTAAAATTTATTAAAAAATATTACTTAAAAATTAATTTATTAAAATATTAAAGCATTAAAAAACTATGTTTTATAAAAAATTTGATTCCTTTTGTTATTAAAATAAATATCTATTAATTTTTATATCTACTTATTTAAATACCTTTATTATTAAAATAAATATTTATCTATTTTAATAACTTTGATGCCACTCTTGAATGCTGAATATTATTAATACAAACAAAACAGTCATATATTATTTGACATTAAACCAAATAATACATGACCTTGGTTGAATAGCGAGATTAAATGTTGGCTCTATTAAGGGATTATCGATTTATTCATTTGTATTAAGTGGTTATCGATTGGAAGAAAATAGCTTTTGATTGCATTCAAAGGATCCGTGGCAGGTATTAGATCGATATTTCCCACACAATTTCAGTCATTGATTACTGCACAACCTGTATCTCAGATACTTGGGATATATGAGAACAAAGACCTGTTTTTGCATATATTTAACGGTTTTTCTTAGTATTCCAGTATTTATGACGAAGCAACCATTTTTAATAAGCAAACGATGCAGTAATAATCATCTCTGTAATTCACATTTCATGAAAGAGAAAAATCATGTAAAGAGAGAAAAATAGAAAAGTTGAATTTTGAATCTTTTAAAGTTAGTAGACTTTAATTTTTATTAAATACACTCTAGAAATGGGAAGAAATATAATTTTTTCAAGAGGAGAAAAAGAAAGGAAATTGAAACTTTCTTGATTAGCTTTCGACATTTGGCTATTTTGATACTCGTTTGAACCTAATATGTTATTTTATTAAAGCAAATTTGTTTTCAACAACATATTGCTTCGTTCATTATTACTGATAAGACCCTAAAAATAATGGAACAAAAATGACATTTATATAAATCTTATCTATTTCTATAATCCACAAAATTAATCATTCATATTTTACATGTAGGAAAAAGGTTATAGAGAAGACTGCAGAGGCTTTTTAAGAATTTTAGATTAGTTATCACATTTTTACTTTTTTATGGACCAAGATTCAAGGTGGAAGCATTGTCATTGAAACAAAAAATTTGACCAGTAGATTTTGATGAATCGTCACATTTTAGATCTCACTAAGACAAAAAAAAATCACAAAATCAAAATCTTTTTTGTGGAATTATGCTTACCAGTGAAACTAACAGTTCAACAACGGAAAATTAGATAAATACAATTCGATATGCGTCTTTGTCAAAGAGCAAATTTGTATCGAGTTTTGGAATAAATATAGAAAGGAATAAAGCCTGTATTACCATTCGAATATATAGATTTGATGAGTCTTCGAAGATAAAAGTCTAAGTAAATAAAATATCGAATTTTGTTTTATTACCAAAATTGTTTAGACGTCATCTTTCCAAGGAAAAAAGAATTTGAAATACATATTTGATTATATTCTTTACATTACGAACAGAACAGATCTAAAATATATAAAAAAATATCTTTCACTTTATAAAAAGTTCCGAGATTTTAACTTAAAATTTTATAGTGAAAAATGGAACAAATGGCACATTTGATTCAAAATAGATTTAAAAGCAAATAAAAGTTGAAGTTTATTGACTGATCATAATATTCAATGCCAAAAACATTCCCTAAATATTCATAAGTGATTTCTCTTAAGTAAATAATGCTCTTAAAGCTTTGACGCAAGCGTCAATATTTATGCTTATGATGACGCACGTACTTTTCCTAATAAGGTAAACTACCCGAATGGATTATGAAAAGTGACCAAAACAACTTTCAGTTCCAAAGCCGTTTACACATGCGACCTTCGATTGATAAAAATCGATCACGCAGAGCTTAGTGAAGCTGTTAAAATTCAAAGCACGGACCCAATCCTTGACCGAAACCGGCTATCCTTTCTAACGAGTGGATGCAGCCCACAGCATAGTGGGATCGTGTTTGTTGCACAATACAGGATTTAAATAACGGAAGGGCGATGATCCCAGGTGAATTCACGAATTTCATCGTTTTCTGCGATTGTTTACCATTCGTTGTATCTCTTCTAATAATAATAATGTGACCTTAGTTGGCGATATCTTGCATGTTGATGGAATTAAGCTTCAATGGATGGACGCGACAGCATCCGCTGGTTACTATAATAAAAAAGCTTGCTTAAGCTTATTTAATGTTTATTTTTGAAACAAATCCGAAATCAGTGAGAGTGGTCCCTTTGAAAAACTTTCTCGCGGGTTTTCTTATACTGTGTTTGTGAATTATTAACTGCATAATACTGACAAATGGTTATGAAAATACCAATTAGCCTGCAATTTTCGAATTAGAGTTTATGAATTGAATATTTAATCGTCAAGAATACAGAATTCAAATCTAGATAAATGGTAAAATAGGTTTTCGATGACAGAAAATTTTCGGATTAAAAATCACAAATACAACTGTAAATGTTTGTAAAATCAAAATCTAAGGTTCTAAAAAAAGTTATTAATAAAACAAACAGTTTTCTTGTTGATCTTTATGAAAAAAAGACAAGATAAAAGTATATTTAACAAAACAATTCTTCCTTCTTTTGAATTAATGGACAACTTTGAAAGAACTTTTATAAGAATCGTTTTTATAAATTGCATTTTTTTAACATTATTGTTTCCATATTTATGACTCACTTTTGAATAAAACGATTAAATAAAAATGAATTCACAAAAAGGTATATGTTTCTTAGAGGAAATTGTCATATCGAGGAAATGTGTGCTATTATCTTTGTATGTAGGTTCATTTAAAAAATAAATCCTATTTTATTTTTATTAAAACATAGATTCTCATGCTCTTGTCATCATTTGAAGCTATTATAATTTTATCTACTTATTCGTGATTATTTTAATTTCCACATTTATGCATCGCTAAGCTTGAGATACGCTATCTGATATAATAATGTATAAAACGAGGTGAAGCCCTTCATATTTTTTATATGTGTGTAGATTTGGTTTGATATTTAGTTTTATTGTATCAAATACAGATATTTCATTTCCTTAATAATGTTTCACCTGATACAGTCATAAACTGATTCTTTTCAATTTGGTACTTGCTGAATGTTAGTTTTACCACTTGTACCAAGTTTGGTACCTGATACTGATCTCGGAGGGATTTCAAGAAAAGATTTCACTTCTCTGGAAGTGGTATTGCTGATAGTGTAGCTTTGATTTTGACGGAGATTGATGCTCAGAGAACATATGCAAATAGAGAAAGAAAAGGTTTTGCTGATATAATCGAATAACTCAATCGAAAATGAGTTATTTTCATTTTTAATATATTTTAACAATATTTCCACTATAATACAAAGAAAAGACTTCGTAAAATAGAATGAATTTAAAAAAAATACCTTCGTAGGGATGTTTTAGGATCTAAGACTTTATTAAAATCTATTTAGTATTGCAGAAGGCAGACATTTTTCAGGATATATACCATCGAGTGAATAAAGTGCAGTAACAGCTAGAAATAAAATATTTATAGTAAAAAACCGTAACGAATGCTAATAATACTGCCGAGGCAAGATGACTAATTAAGGCATATCAATGTAATACCTTGTATTACATTGATATAGGCTCAAGCATAGTGAGTCTTCCCCATTGTCTGCGCGTCCTGGGTTCAAGTCCCGGTTAGAGCATGGTTGTTCTTCATCTGCTCTGTGAGATGTGTGAATGCCCCCCTTCTGTAAAAAGGGGTTGCGTAAGCGAATGTGATGTTGGAGTAACTAAGGCATACTCTTGGCCTTAAGTAGCGCTACTTAAAACAAGAGCCGAACTTCTGACTTAAAATCGGTGTCTGCGTCAGCGAGTTTGTCCATGGCAAGTGCCATTAGAAATAACAACAACAACAAAAATAATATAGTACTATCCAATTGGAAATGAATGAGATCGATGAGGTTACAAATCAATATCATTCGAGTTCAAAGAACCTGTATCAATTTTATACACTTGATGCAAAATATTATGCTGGTGCAAAATTCCTCAACCTTATCTCCATACAAAAAAAAGTGTAACCGAAATTACTAATTAGTATTTGTTTATTTCTTTGATCATAAACATTAAATATTTTTACTATACAACTTATTTTGTATATGTTTCATGCCATAAGAAAAGAACACTAAGACAAGTTTGAATAAGGTTGAAACTTCAGCATATGCTATTTATATTTTTTATCGCAATTCATTATAAACAATAATCAATTCTATGATTAATCAAGATGTCATTTGAAAAACATCCTAAATCATAAATAATTTCCATGAAACGTTCGTTTAATTTCCGAAAGGTAGTATCATAATAGTATCAAAGAAAGATTTGTAGTTAAAACAAAACCATAGAAACAGAGAAAAAAAAACTTTTAGATTAAATAATAGAATGATATGGCAAAACACAATGCACATAGATACAGCTCTGTCACGTGATATTTAGCATTATAAAATAAAATAAAATCACATATATTCATGAGAATTTCCCACGGGTAATACAAAGAAGTTTTAGTATATCCATTACGCATCTGAAATCTATCAGCATAATAAAACAATATCTTCGGTATATCCATTTTAGGCAAAGATAAAATGTTACTTAATTTAAGAAAAATTAATCAGAAAAAAGAAGATTAGAAAAAATTTTAGATTTATTTCCAAATAATTTTGAGAAAATTCGTTTTCAATCGGTAATCTAATCAATAAGTAATTCCTAAAACAGCATGCTTCAGAAGTTCCTTAGTTAGACTCGAAATTCAAACCTATGAGATATGCAACACATGGATGGAAATAAATAAAAAACTACCAGACTAAAACTAATGTTTATCGTAAGCACAAATTTATGTTTTCCAAATACAAATTAAACAATTCCTTTTTTATATTATATACAAAATTTCAGAAAATAAGAAGAGTTTATCTTTCTTAGAAATAATCACATGACTGTAAGATTCAATTTAAAAATAATTTATCATATGTCTGTAATAAACTTCATTTTTTAAAAACAATTTGGGTAGTGTAAACTGATGTATACATTTCTTTCAGCGATTTGAATCGCTTAGGTTTGTATAGTATATAATTAGACGGATGTATACATTTCTTCAAGCGAAATGATTTGCTTAAGTTAGTATAGAATATAAAATAAAACATGTATAATGAATCTAAGAAAGGCACAATCATCTTCAGCGTACCCAAATAAATGATTTCTCTTTTGAAATGTATGGTTATTTTATATCACAGGAAGTTAGGATTAAAGGGGGAAGAATGTGAGATCAGAAAAGCAGTGCATGAGCAAACCAATGAACGCTGGCCAGTGGTTGCTAGGCATCATAAAGCGTAACTAGAGTTTAGGGTACACGCTTGGTCTGAAAAGCCAAAGAGAGGTCATTTCCCTTTTTAAAAAACAAATACCGACTCTCGACGGGCTTCCGAAATGACAAATTCCACCATTTTTTCCAGGTACTGCCAGTAAAAAGATTTTTAAAAAAATAGTTTTTTTTTACATCATTGTAATGAATTCTTGTTGAATAGGACTCCATTGATGAGTTTAGATCAGTAATTGGGGTCAGAAATTGGCATGTTTATTTTAATTTGTGGCAATGGGTAGATTAGAAATCTGTGATCCGTGTTTATTTTTTATTGGTTAGGAAGATTGATTTTTAGAAATAAATTAGTTTGTAATAGTAGATTTTGTTTGACATATTTAAAGGTAAATCTTACTTCAGATATCTCCTGTAGTATCTGAGAATTAAAACATGAAATTAGTAGATCAATGTTGTAGAATCTTTTGTATTATTTGCTTAAGAATTGTAAAATATTTATTAAACAGATTTAAGATAATGACATAAAAACAAAATATAAATAAAAAAAGATTTAGGGCAAAAAAAGATCATAGGAGATAAATTATTAAATTTTAATAAAAGATTTTGATTATTGCAAACCAAATAGTACATATAATAATGTAAAGTCATTAAAAAATAATGTTTTTATAAATAGTGCAATTGAAACAAGTACTACAAATGTACTAATACTGCAACCTTTCAATACTTTCAATTCTATAATTCTTTGTATTAAAAACAATAATTACATTCTAAAACTAAAGAATTATCTTAATAATGATCGTATAAATAAATAATAAACCGTATCTTTATAACATACCTTAAATATAAATCATGCATTATTTAATATATAAAATTTATATGTAAGAATAAATTCGTTCAATTACGAAAATTATTAATCCTTATCTTATTTACAGCTGCCTGAAAATGTTAAATAGAACATCATGAAATGAATTAAGTGCGTTATCTTCACTAATGCTTTGGCAAATAAAATGAGATTGACATTTTCACAATGGAATATAAATTGTTTTTAAAGGAAAATTAAATATTTTTTCACATGTTTCTTCATCGTTTTTATTAAAACTAAATAATTTATCTTCTATTAATGCATTGTAATTCATTCAAAAATCATGAAATCGGTATTTTCAGTTCACATATTTCTGTAAGTCACAGATATCTGCTTTCATTCGTATACTTATGTGCAGCCAAATCCTAGTAACATATAATTTACTACACTATTGTAATGATATTTTTCTAATATTTCATGATATTCAGAAAATCGAACATTTTGGTGATATGATACAGTAAATGCTACTAAAAGGGAAGATTTGTGACTTCATATGGTGAAAGTGAAATAGTTTATTTTCACTATAGTTACTAATAAATTGAAATGACGATAAAATGATTAATAAATAAGGAATGTATAAACTATATTTTAGTGTATATAAGTTACGTTTTCATAAAAATAAGATTTGGCTAATTAAAAACACTAAAATAATTTAATAGGTAAAAAAAAATAAGCCACGTCGTAAAAGTAAGACTAAATTAAATATTTATATCCGAACGAGTGTGTTATCATTTAGCTAACTACTATATGGCAATTGTATTGGAAATTAGGCAGTAAATAATTTATAGTTCAATATAAATTAACTAAGGAAAAAAGTTTATAAACCACGTGGTAAAAGTAAGCCTGAATTAAAAATTTACATCCGAACGAGTGTATTTCATTTAACTAACTACTATATGGCGAAATGGATTAATAAATAAGTTATAATTAAATATAAATTGACTAATCCTGTTTAGCATTTTAGCCAAGTATATGTCCATGCAAAATCCAAGCACAAATTATAAATAAAAAATTTTTTATGATTTTTAAGTCAAGAATAGAAAAACAAATAGAATTCCTCATTTTCATATGTTTAACAAGCATCCGACAGTAATTAAAACTCTATAAACTTTCTGCACGGAATTTTTACATTTTTATACTTTTTGACAGCATGTTTATCTTTTGCATTCCGAAACCCTTCTTTTCATATTAATATACATGCTAAAATAAGACTTATATCGAAAATAAATTCCTCTCATAAATTAAAGTAAGAAATTAAAATAAGAAGCCAAATCATTAATTCTAGAACGAAAAACACACACAACTGATTTCAAAATATTTTCCGAATTGTGCTACATGTTGATCACACATCATCATATCTTCCTATCCTCGATGCCTTTCTTCACCTTAGATGACTTCAAAGATATCTCCCGCGCACTCGAGGGGGCAACGTCCGCTGTGTGGGGGGACTCAGAAACGCCCAGTTCCACTGAAGCAGATCCCGAGGAACAGCTTGCTCAATTAACGATCCAAAACGTCTTCCCTTCGGTTTTCTAATTCGGGCCCATTAACAGGAGATTTGCAAAGCAATAGGCATGCTGAGAATACCTAAACGTGCCAGAAACTATACAGTGCGTCTTTTCTTCTCACATTTCTTAGCGCTTTCCGGCAGACAATTTCCCACTATGTGCAACCGAAGTCCATTTTGCATATTCGAATCTGAATGCATTTCTAAAACATTAATAGTTAACTTTCTTATGATAAATACAAGTGAAATTAAATGTAATTAATTTTAGAAAAATTAAAAATGTAATAGAATGTAATCAGCTGATGATTAATTTACGATTACGATTAATTCATTTTGATAATTTAATGATCAACCTGGATATCGATGATGACTAAAGTATGATTGTATAATTAGAAAACAAAGTCTGTTTTGATTTCCAAATTAAATTCATTTTGTATATATTCCTTATGTTGTCGTTGTTACTAATGGCACTTGCCATGGATAAGCACGCTGACGACCGTCAGTGATTTTAAGCCGAGTGAGCGTCTCTTGGTTTTGAAGTAGCTCCACCTAGGGCCAAGAGTACAACTTATCTACATATTCATCACATTCGTTTACACAATCCCTTTTTACAGGGGGGCACATTTGCACACTTACGCAGTAAAACGATATAAACAGAAGAACAATCATGCCCGGACGCCACCTATATATCTCTCTTATAAAATATGTATTGTAAAGATTCAGTATAATTTGGTTACATGTGTGTGTATAATGATATTTTTAAATTTAAATTAAATCTTGATTAATTCCTTAATTTTCATCATCAATTAGCCCATAGCAACTTCATTCTAAAGTGATCTCTTATTTCCTGATTCAGTTCGCACTTTCTTTAATTAATTCTAACACAATCTTTAATAAGAATGTAAATTCTGCAGTTACCCCATCGATAAAAAAAGGTATAAAAATCCCTAGCTTTCACACTTACTTTTCAAAGACACCTAAGATTCTTTTGCTTAAATCCATACATCAAAGAAATTCCAATCAAAATCTCATAGTAAAATTACTGAAGGGAAAATTTTCTCTCATTCTTGCCATTATATCGCAATGTACAATGAAACATAGCTTATCGTTTTTTATCTGTATGTAACTTTTCCAAAACGATTTTAGAAATCTAATTTGAAGGAGGGGTGTAATCATACATTAGAAAACAACTTCAAAGAACATAATAGGGCTCAAATTCAAAGAACATAATATAGTTAGTTATTTTCGAAAAACAGCTTAGAAAAAATGTTTATGCTAGTTTGTTTGAAAATCGATTTGCGCATTCCAAATAGTTTTTACAATAAAAATTTCTAGTTTTGCTTAGTAAACTGCTTACAGTCAAGTGCAGCTTATAATGGTTAATTTGAAATTCATAAAATGGCAGTTGTTTCAGTATACGATATTTGTGTCCAGATTAGAAATTGCTTTTTGATAGTTTTATATTCTTAACTTTCTCTTTTAAATTTCGCTCCTAATTTGTCTATATTGATATCCCGACGAAAGTACAGCAACAAATCTACAAGATGCGTTGAATAATGGAATATGCACAGAATTTCGTAATTGTTAATTGAACAACAAATAATTAATTTTTAAATGTTAATATAAGATATTGTGCTATTTATTATGTTAAAATAATTTAGACTAAGATTTGCAATGGTTTAAACTAAATACCAAGTGTTGTTGTTATTATTAGTGGCACTTGCCATGTACAAGCTTCGCCGAGGCGTCAGCGGGTTTTAAGCCGAAAGGAGCGTCTCTTGTTTTGAAGTAGCGCCAATTAGAGGCACTCATTACAGTCGTTTGGACAATCCCTTTTTACAGGGAGGGGGAGGACACATTTATATATCTTACATATCGAACACGGAAGAAGAACCATGCTCGAACTGGAACTCGAACCCGGGACGCCAAACTCTCGGGAAGATGCGCTACGCCTATGCCAAGACGCCAGCATATTTCAAGTTGAGTCTGTGCATGTGGGTGATCTTAAAACGTATAATTCATATTCATTCACAAATATATTTAAGAAAATCTTAGCTTGGTAAATTGACCGACATAGAAAGATATCAGTTATATTTTCCAACGAAAAGCATTTAGTTATACTTAATTTTTTCATTAATTAATAATTAATTTACTAATTTTATTTTTGAACGGTATAAACATACAATAAAGGAACACATTTCCTTTATATAGGTAACTGCAAATGAAAGAAAAACAAAAATAAAAATAAATTTCGTTTGCTGTAAACTATCCGAGGAACAATCAAAAATTTGTTTCTATTACTTAAATGGTTTAACTAATGGCATTCACATTCGTGGGACAGAAATTTATCACACGAGTTCCTGTATACAAACCGCATTTTTGTAGGACAGCATCTCTCTAATAAGGAAGAAATGTATACCACCGCTTCCCCTCATTTCAAATATGTCCAGAATAATGACCGCTATCTCATTTCAATCGATATCCGTCAACTTCAAACTCAAACAATCGGCAAGCAGGAGATCGGGTCAATATGCAGTGGACTCGAATCCTTATCTCTTGTGAAAACAGTTTAAAACGCTTTCACCCATTGTTCTGGTAACGTCATTACCTAACGGACTGACAGCAATTAGAGAGCTGTCCGCCTCCAACGCCATCCCACAGATCCCTCTGTTCCCTTCTTCCAGGTAAAAGTGTATTGTAACAGTTTATGACTTGGGATTTCAAATAATTGCTTCATTAGCAGGAAAATGGTTATTTTGTTTTCACTATAGAAATTGATGTGAATGCAAGAATGCGCAATCAATCAAAAACAAAGACTTTTGTCTTACAAATATTTTGAAAAGTTTATACTTAAATGCCAATTATTAACTGGTATCTATTTACTTTTTTTAGTTATATTGATTAAAATAATATCTAATATGCATGCTTAGTTAATGACAGAGTTTCAACATAAACATTTTTTTTTTAATTTTTTAGCAATTATGTACCAATTTTTATTAAATCACTGATTACTTTCGATAATCAACTGGTTAACTCTTTATCTACTGAATTATGTTGCCATCAATTTTCCAACTTCATTTTTGAGCCAGCAGTTACGTTTCCTTGCAGAATAGTCACAAAAAACCCAAATGAAAAATTTTAATTAACAGAAATATCTTAATTAATTTAATTATTAATTAAATATCTTTCATTCCTACTTATAGCTTATATTAATTTTTTTGCTGTTTGTGTTACATTCACCGTGCTTTTTAGAATAATAACGGCAACAGTAGTCATATTAAGAAAATATAAACCAGATTTAAGCGTCAGTGGATAAAGGGTTAATCGGGAATACGGTCTGCGAAAATTTCTACTAAATCTTTTATATTTAACTAGAATTAATCCTTTCTCTTCACCCAAAGTATTTTTAATTGTAATAAGCATATAACATAATATTAAAAATGTTGTAAAGATAATATTAAAGATGTAAAAAAAACATGTTTCTTAGGATTCTTTATAAGCCCGCTGACGAATTGGCAGCGATTTAAGCAGAGTGTGTTGTATCTTATGTAGGCTAAGTCTCAGAGCATCCGAGGGCAGAAGTCTGATTTCTATCTCATACAAAGATGGCCCACAAATTCGCTTGCACAACCTTTTTTCAAAGGGGGGTGAGTGAGGGTTCTTTCACACACCTCACTGATAGACCACCGAGCAGAGATCAACTGTGCTCGGACCAGGGTTCGAACCCTATTCGCACCAGATCACGGGGAAGAGGCGCTCACCCTAGTCCGGAGTATCAACAATATTAAGGATTCCTTGCACAGTTTATTGTACTATGTAAATCCCTAACTTCTCGTGAAATTTGGATTCATATTTGAAACGTGAAGTGATTAAACTTCAACTAACTGAATAATTTCGCTGAATCTAAATGTGTTCATAAAAATATTAAGTTGGAAATAAAATTATTCAGTACAAAAATGTTGTTTTAGAATATGTTTCATAATTTGAATAATATTTCAGAGTGTAATTCGAAATTTTTGTAAAATATTCTGAATTCAATAAAAGTTCTGAGATTCAAAAAAAGAAACACGGCATGCACAATAAGAAAACAATTTTCAAGTTAAAAGAGAGATTATATATAT
>JAOUZG010051192.1:1252960-1279094 GCA_026289955.1 Argiope argentata
TATAAAGTTTGATTATTGAGAATAAAAGTAGAGCTTAAAAATGACAAACTTAAAATAAATTGTCAATGGTGGTTACTTTTGAAGTTAAATCTTTACAGTATGCCTAACAGTATAAAGTATGCTTTAGACGGGAACCTTCTTAATCTGAGAAAGAAAAAAGAAACACGAAAATCAAATCTTCATAACTTAGTCAATAATAGTAGAAGAATACAGAATGAAATATTTGCAACAACAATGAAAACGATCTTTCTTTACAAAGAAATGAAGTGCTGTAAATAATATCCAAAGTTTATATATTAACTAAAACCAACTAAGAAATTGAAAAGGAAATAAATTATCATTATTCAAAGCATTTTTATTTATTTTAATATGACATTAAAGTCATCTCTCCCCCTCAAAATACCTTTCCGTGAATAATTTTGAAAAAAAAATTTTTATTCAAAAATATAGATATTTAATTATATTAAAATTGTAAATCTTATATATATATATATATATATATTTATATATAATTATAAATATTTATATATATTTAAATTTATAAAATTTATCGAAAAGAAAAGTAAAAATAAAGGAGAATTAATTTTAAATTTCTAAAATACTACAGAATCTATTGGGAAAAATTTAATGTCATACTAATAAGTTAGATTATTTCTTTAAGCAAACATTAAATATTTTATTACTGCTAAAAATTATTGAAATTTCAATAATTTTTTTTCTTGCATTTCGAATTGCAAAAGATAATATTCAGCCTTCATAGAGAAATACAAAAGTTAATACGCCGCTTTATCAGCTTATAGAGTATTTCTTTTCCCCTATATTTCAAATAAGAGGCCTTCAGTGTTGCCATGAATGAAACCAAATGCTTTATGCATTCAAAATATCATATTTCTTTTTTCTTTACTATCCGGATCAAAAGATTTTTATCAATAAGTATGAAATTGACCGTTACGAGAATAAAATTGCACGGAACGACGAAATAAAATCGTGCGGCGCAGCATTTCACTTATCTTCAAATACAGCATTTTCTCTGAATTCAATGAAGAAAAATTTCAGTTTTATATTGGATCAGTTTTCATATATAAGAAATAATGTAACCGTTATAAGAATTAGTTGTGATTCTTAAAATTCTTCATACAGATTTAAGATTTAAAAATTTAAGAAAATTGGGATAGAATATCACTATTTTAATCATAAAGCTAAAAATTTACTGAATTTGTAGAGCCTTAGTCACTAAGATAATGCGTAAAATCTATATGTCAAGTATTTATTACTCTTTTATAATTAATTTTATTAGTATACAGTAAATTTCATTTTATTTATCTGAAAAAAATAGTTAAAAAATTATGAAAAGATTTTTTTTAATGTTCGATATTTTTTTTTTGCATATTTTTATTTTTCCAGTTGTAGCCTCTAATTAAACAATATCCAGTTCCCTTTTGAAACTAAAATAGTCTAGAATACATATTACTTATAAAATTAACTTATATCGTAGAGGATAGTTGTCCTACCATTACAATGCCTTCATTTAAGACTTCACATTTCCTACGGCATAGATTTTTTATATGCATTTGTTTGTGTATGCAAATTGTGATTCATACACTCTTTATATAGATACACATGCCTTGCTAGTACATTTCACGATTGCGTGGAGTGATGGTTTCGAAAGTAGGATACCAACTTAAATTCTATTGTAGCTTCCGCTGTGAATTCAAAATTAAATTCGTTTCAAAATAGTCCCCATGCAGGTTCAAAAAGGAACGCAATCTTACTAATTCCACACCATAGGGATATCATCATGTCCTTATGAGAATACATTCATTTGTGAATATCTTACTTAGGCCGAGTTTCCGGCACAGAGATAGCGGGTATTCCTCATGTTCTGGGAATCCCGGGTTCGAGTCCCGGTTTGGGCATGGTTGTTATTATGTGTGCTATCTGCGAGATGTGTGACTGTGCCCCCCTGTGAAAAGGGGATGAATAAGCGAAAGTGTAGTGAGAGTGTAGCTAAGTTGTACTCTTGGCCCTAGTTGGCGCTACTTCAAAAACAAGAGAGGCTGCTGTCGGCTTAAATCTGTTGCTGTATCAGCGGGAGGCTTATCCATAGGCAAGAGCCACAAGTAACAACAACATATCTTATTTACAACTTCATGTCACAGTAGTAGGGCATATAAAATTAAATGCTTTGAAATATGTAACATTTTGATTGGAAATAAGCAAATTTTTTGACAGATATTTACATAAAAAAATTTTGAGCGAAATTATATAATTGCTCTTAAAGCTATAGTTGCTACTTAAGGCGTTTTACAAGCCCAGGGATAGATCTATCAGCGATTTAAACCAATGGAGAGTATTTTGTTTCTACATTTGCTCCAACTAGGGCAAAGAGTAAGACTTAGCTATTTCATGCATTGCATTTGCTTGCACATCTCTTTTTACAGGGAGGCATATTCACACACTTCGCAGTTAGGAGACATAAAAATAACCATGCCCGAACCGGGATGCCCAGATCGCAAGGAAGACACGATACTCCAATGGCAGGACGCTGGCTTCTTAAAGCAATATCTTCATTTATTATTTCAGAAAAATGTGATAGTATCTCGGCCTTTTTTCAAGTAATGCTGAAAAACAGTTTTAATATATTTAAATTTATTCAGAGGCGTGATGTATAAATAGTACAACTGCAGACAACAACTTATCCGGAAAAAGTAACGAATTATCCCTTATTATAAGACAAAAGCAAATTAAGGTTTACATTCCGTTGATTATAACGATATGCGAAAGTTGATAGACTAAACTCACTCGCTTTCATATTTAAAATCAAATTGTAGCTTCTTTTTTCATTTTTGATTAACATTGTTTTTATTCATACATGAAAACACCACTCATTACGTAATGTATTCAAATAATTAGCATTCTGAACCATCCAAACAATAAATTTTATCTGTTACATCAGAAACGGAAGACAAGCTTCACCTTGAGATTTCAGAATGGTAAAACGTGATTAAATTCTCAAATATTCTCAGTATAAAAAAGCACTATAATAACAAAGTGATTTAATTCTTTAAATATGCGGTGATGTTTTCATTTTAATGCCACAATAAAAAATTTTAAAAAAGACGTTACTAATAAATTATCTGAATATCAAAAATTTGCCATGACTTACGGACAGCTCTAATTTTTATTTGTATTTATGAGAAAACAAGCCCGATAAATATCAAGAAATTGTCGTGAATTACGGACAGCATTAATTTTACTTACATTCATGAGAAAACAGCACGATAAATAATAGTTGCTGATTGGAATTAGATATCTTACTTTCTGATGCTGACAGCTGATGGTGGTAAAAATACAAATATACTTAAGTTTATGTTTTTATCTTTAATTACATTTTTTTGTGTTTTCCAAAATAATTGTAAAAGTTTTAATTACATTTGCTATTATTAGTCTAATATGATTGTTTTGTCTTTTTTATACATTCATTTCTGATCAGTTTTTGATACTTTGAATTACACAATATAAACGTCAAAACTGAGCATTTTAGCATTTTTTTTATCATGCCAGAGTATGATGTTGTTTTTCGGATGAGGTTTTTTGGTGCCAACAAAAATCCGTAGGCGAAAAGTAAAAATTTTATTATCTGCACGATCATCTCAAAAATTAGCTTTTAATAATGCTTTGACATTACATTTACAAAAGCTCTGATTAAAAGAAAAATAAGTTAATGACTACAACAAATAAAACCTAGAAAAATGTCATTTTGAGCGCACGAATATATGAAATGAAATAAATAGAAAATGTGATATTTTTTTGCACAATAAATGCGAGACAAAGATTTTTTTGGATCGTTTGTCATACTAAAAAGACTCATTCAATGAAACAGTTAAAATTAATAAAAATATAATTTAACTAGCACGAGCACGTGGTGCTTGGTCGTTCAAGAAATGATGTTTCGACATGATACATTGAAAAATGCATAGCAGATTTCATTTTAATCTTTTTTTAATTAGCTCATTTCGTATCGAATTATTATGCTTCGAATACTGACCAGGCTAGCATCCATCGGAACTACTAGGAGTTGATATATCTATGATCGTAAGGTTAGGTCAAATAGCCAGTTAATATTTTAATGGTCTTTAGAGCTAATTGAAAAAAAAGAGAAAGAGAATTAACTCCTGGTAAATTTATTCATGAGGTACAAGTAACTGAGAAGACAGTCCCAAACAGGCATTATCATTATTAATTTTTATTATAAATCTCCAAATCTCTACGACTAAAATAAGAATAAGAATGGATTTCTTATTTTAGTTGTGTTGACGTTAAAAAAATGGAATCGATAAAAAAATTACATAAATTACGTTATCCTATTAAATAGATTTTAATTAAAAACAAATTATCCTCAACAAAATACAAAAAATAATAATTCTTCCTTGATTATTCAATCGCTACACAAACAATCTTCATAGATAATAAATTAAATTTTAATTAAAAGATTTCAATTAAAAAATGTCTGAAAGAAAGTAGAATTTTTTATTTTGATAACCTTTAAAAGGTTAAAAAAAATTCTAAAAACAAAATACTTCATTCTGTTAATGAATGATCATAAGAATAAAAAAAGGAGAAGCCTCAAATCCTAATTACTCACATTCTGTATACTATTTGCTGTATTTTTAAATTTGAAAAAAAAAGTATGCCTGTTTTTGTAGGGTAATGCTAAATATAGATTTCTTATTATTCGTCTATACACACGAGATCAATAAAAAAACCAGCTGAAAAAACATGAACTTAAAGGAAGAGGGGAAACTGTTTGATCGGTATTCGGCTATTTATGATACCTCCAGGGTCACCCTCTCGATTCCTTTTGTATAACTAGGAGGCCTTCCTAGGGTTGGCCCTCTTTTTTTTTATACGCACTAGAATTGTGGCAGGTAGGAAATAATAAGGTTATTGAATGGGGATAGATGGAGGTTCCCAAAAGGTTCTTACACCTTATGGCTCTCGTTCGAACATCGGTGAGTTGAATTTTCGATTTTCCTCCTACTGTCACAGTCATCGTATCAGAGCAATTAGATTTTCTAGGATAGAGACTTTTATTTTCGTTTTCAAAGACTTACTGTCTACAAGGTTATGGCCCTTTGGGTATTGCGGATATATACAAAATTGGGAGGGGGATTACACACAATGCGGTCAAAGTTAACTTAAAGTAAAATAGTTTTCAGCAAAAATTCTTTAATCTATGAAATATTTTTATGTATTATTGTTTGACTTATTTCATGCTCATAAAGGAATTTCGAATACCTACAGAATTTTTGGGGAGAATTGTACACATTGTGATCAAAACTAACTTAAAGAAAATTGCTTTTAACAAAGGTTTTTTTCACCTTTGAAATGCTTTTTTGTATATTTTTATTCATTTCATCCTCATAAAGGAATATTGTAATATAGTGTTATTGAAGGGATTATTACATTCAACTCTTAATTTTCTATACTTTGGAAATGTTGTATACCAATGTATTCTCGATTATAGTACGCTATTTTAATATTTTTAGAACTTAATTATGCATCAATCGATTAATTTAATTAAACTTTGATTCCACAATAGTGATTGATTTTAAGATTCCATAATATTTATAATAATAAATTGCAAATAAAAGATCAAAAAATAAAAATTATTCCTTAAGAATTTATGCATTAAAAGAAAATAATAAAAGTTTGCCTTTAAGTACAGTTTTTATTGCATTTATTACTTAGTTTAATTTTTGTATTCTTAGCTGCATCTTATTCAAGAAATTGTAGGCTAAATTTCTCAAAATTACCAAATATTTCACTAAATTAAAATAATAAAAAGCATTTAACATGAAGTTATTTTACAGCAAAATGGCATTTTCTTGTTTAATTTTGTTATTATTGAAATCCTTTTATACGTTAAAGGAATTATGACAAATTTGGGTACATTTCTTGAAAAAAAAATATTAAATTAAAGCACCAAAACATTGTTATTTCCGTGAGGATTTCTTTAAAATATGATTAATGATTTAAATAAATTAGTTGCGCCTTTTTATGAACTCTCAAAATAAAAAAAAAGGATTAACTATTTCTTATTCTATTAAATTCAATTTAAATGTACATTTTCAGTAAACTCTTTCGTTTCACAAAAAAAATGACGAATAAAAACTAATAAAACCTTTAAATATTTTCAACTTTAACGAAAAAAAGCTTCTTTTATTTTTATTTCAATCATATATCTATGAACAGAAAATAAATGTACTACATATTACTTTTTGTAACACATTGTTAAAACCAACAAAATTAGCATTCAACACATGCACTCTTAGAATGAGATTTTATAATGGCTTTTACCTATAAGTGAAAAATTAAACTTTCATAAATATTCAAATTTCAAGGCTTTAGTTTGAAGATGAATGTTATCTTAGAAAATAAAGATTGAAAGACAATTCCTATTGTTCCTTTGAGTATTATAGTAAATTTTATCTAACATTGCTGTGGGTCATAATGACATGATAATCTAAGCGTGAAAACAGCTATCAGCCTTTTGAAAAAGTTACTACATAACCTGTATATAAAATAAAACCATCACTTTTTGTTGAACAAAATTCGTAATTAAACATTTAAACTGTTGGTCATTATTTATTAGTCTGTTAAAAGCATTGAATACAGCTACAAGATAGCAAATTCATTATTAGATTATTACGTTGAAAATCCATTAATAGACTATTAGGTAGCAAATCCATTAAGAGACATAGGTCTTAGGTATCAAATTTAATATATTGAATACAACTACCATGCATCAAATTCATTATTAGATTATTAAATAGTAAATTCATTAATAGGAAATTAGGTAGTAAATTCATTATTAGATTATTAGATAGCAAATTCATTAATATACTATTAAGTATCAAATTCATTATTAGACTATGTTTAGGTAGCAAATACATATTTATGAAATGTCTGATGATTAGAATAATTAATAATTAATAGAGTTACAATAATTAATAATTAATATTAATAACGAAATAATTAGAATAATTAATAGAGAGTAACTTCATATATTGAATTACTCTCTATTGCACGAAATATATGTAATTCTAGTACAATGATTTAAATTAGAATAATTTTTGATCTGATAATCGATAATGATAAACTTATTTCGAAAGAAACTCTTAAAATAAAAATCCCAATAGCAATTTTGGATTCCAGATTTTGAAATGCTGAGCAGTGACTTATCAGTGTTCAAAAAATAATCTTTGGTTTTAATTTTTTAATTTTATATTTCTAATTTTAAAATAATAAGATGATTATTTTGAAATAGATTGTGCGATTTTGAACAACGGTCAGATACCTCGAGGGATACCTAACTTTCCCCTCCACAGCAACTGGAAAACATTGGGCCTAAAATGCTTCTCCGAAAAAATTGGGTTTCGAACTCAATACTAAATTAAATTTATCATCTGGTTCATTATCTAATTTTCTCTTTCTTTTCGATTGCATAGAGGTGGGATAGCATAAAAATGTACCAAGGAAAACAAATGAAAGTCTTGAAGTCAAAATAGCAAATTCATTTTGAATTTTGTAAGCACTTGATTAAAAAAAATAGTTTCAAAAGGCGTACTCTACGTTCCATTTTGATCTGCCCAATGGACTTAAGATGGGATGGACTGCCATATATACCAGAAAACCTATTTTCCCAAGAGATTTATTAATTCTATTTTGTTTTATTTGTAGTTTCTCGTATACAATGAGAGATGATGACAAAGAGGAAGTATTGAAGTCGTCAAAAAATTCTAAATCGAGATTTGAAAAATCTCCATACTTCAGACTTCCGAGAGTGAAATAAACACATTTTTAAGGGAGGGGGAGGAATTACGTTTGTCTTTCCGAGTGTGAAAACGATAACTTAAAACGCTTTGGACTAGATGAGTTATGTTTGGAACAAGTCTTTATTCCAAATTTTTGACAGTTTTCAAAATTTGAATGAAATTTATTCAAAGGAAATCTGCTTAACCTAATATAAGATACACGATAATTAAAGAACGAAAAATGCTAAACAGACAACATTTTCTCAACAGTTTTAGCATCTAAAATGCAGATATATATCAAATTTGCAATCATTTCCAAATTTGCAATCAAGTGAACTGTTTATTGGTCTATATTCTCACAAGAATGCCATACGGATTGACTTAAATATATGAAATCAGACATGTGATTTTATAATTAACTGAAGCTCTCTAATCGGCAAAAAAAACTTCAAAAATATACATTCATTTTTCTGGTACTTATATCAACAACTAGGTACAAGAAAAAAAATAAAAATCGCCAAAGATGGCATGCTAATAATCTCTTTTGTGACAATTGTTCGCCAATAGCTGACATAAAATACAAGTACATTTATTAGAGACTTTGAGGGAAAATTCTAGGAAGACCATTTCAACCGGATTTCAAGCATTATCTTCAAAAAAGTCGTTCAAACACATTTTGAATATAAACAGAAAACTTAAAAATTTATAAGCAAACAGACTCTTCGCTTCGATGCTTCAGCAAGGTTTGAGGGCAATGCATTAAAACTGATCTTCGTGTTGAAAATTTCCAGAAGCGAAGCAAAGCCTGTTCATGTTAAAAAGAAATAGCTTTTCACGCTATATCCGTAAATAATCAACGAGGAAAATGATTTTCGTGCGGTAAAAATCTTTGAACAGTGGACCAGATAACGACTGGCTTCACTAACTTGTTATTAGGAATGTAGAAATGGCGTTTTAGTAACTGATTACAGGTTTTACGACACCATCCGAAATTACAAACTGCAGACAAAAAAATACAGGTATTGAATTTTATGACATATAATTTAAAAATGCAGTAACATTTGGATCATATTTGTATGAAATGGTTTATCATTTGCTATTACAAAATTTTGTTTTGTTGTTTCCAACTATATATATTAGGCATTTCTTTTGGTAAATACTACAAAAATAAAATAGAAAAATTTTCTTTCGCTAAATACCTTTCCCATTTCATGCAGAAAAAAATATTTATTTTATTCTTTTTTATTCTATATTTAAAAAGATAACTATTAAATTATTCTTCATAATTTATCACGCAATAAAATTTTATATTCATACGTTACTATATATAAAGTAGGAAAATCAAAGTGTCGTTTGAGTCAGTTCAATGATGAAATTCAATACTAAGACCTGTTTGGTTTTCTTAATACGGTCCAGAACACAAATTTGTCACATTTTCAAATTCATTATTGGTAGATAGTTTCCTCTAGATTTAGATTTAACAAGTACCAACTCTACAAATACCGTTCCCCTATTCAGAACTCGAGTCTGCATACACTGTTCGAATACTCCAAACCAGGATTCGAGACTTCTTCACCAGATTATAAACCTATATTTAATTTCATGTTCAGAAAGAGAATTCATAGCGCTATCACAATTGTATATTCAATAAAAAAAGAATATCGATTTCTGTTTAGGATTTACTTAAAAATCAATTATTTTTTTAATCATTTTATGCGAATGATGTTATTAAGTAAAATATTGCTAACAAATATTTAATACAAATTTTAGATTTTAAATACCTCTTTGTATTATAATGTCTTTTTTCCTCCCAAATTTGTTTTGATATGTTAAAATATGCATAATCAATGGAAACTTTTAAGAAAAATTTATTCCTAAGTATTTTCTATTTCAATAAATTATTTGCAGTGAAATTCTTATCTAACTATTTTAGATAGTATTCCAAACTGAAATAAGTAAAACTCTCATTTCTTCAGTAAAAATATGGTTCGGTTTTAGGAATTTCTCAGAGAAATTAAAATTATTTTAAATAAAATTAAAAATAAATAAATTTAAAAACAAGCAATCCGGATTTTTTAGGAAAAAAACCCAATTATGACATCAAATTTTTATAGATGTCTCCTTATAAAAATTTGTTAGATTTCCTTCAAAGAGTATTTAAGAAATTCAATTGATGATTCTTCTAAAATGTATTTTTTTTTTAAATTATGAATATGTCTAAGTCGAAAAACTAAAAACAAATGCTTTAAAAGATTGAAACAAAACCATTGATTGCAAAAATGTTCGTCCCTCAAATTCACGAAGTTCCCATAAAACTAAGGGTGCAATTTTGGAAAATCTTATATAATTATTAATTATTTTACATAAAAACCAGAAATAGTTCATAAATATAAAAGAAAGAAATCGTGACTCCCATAAAAAACAATTACGATCTCCCTGAATTTTATTTCGGAAATACAGTTGAAGACTCGTTTAAAACTCATCCTTCGAAGAAATGGCAAATATGTATCATTGAAAAACAAATGCCTAACAACATTAAAGCCAATCTATTGTTTGCAAATCCACTCCTTGATTTGATATGAGTGAATTCATATCATAAATATTTGTTCCCATGTATGTCAACTACCAAGAAGAAAAGATCAATGCTTCAACAAAGAAAATCAGACATTTCATCCTATTACAAATACACCAGCAATGTATTTCCTCTTATTCTACTCTGTTATGCGCAGACCGTTTTGTGACACAACGGACAACGAGATTTACAAGTGTCATTTTTTTCAAACCCTCTGTTATACGTACAAGGAATGAATGTTAAAAACAGCATTTCGCGTGAGTCAGCGCTGTCTGTGTGTCCAGCTGAACGGTAGTGATGCCACGGCAGGTGAACACACCTGCCTCTCCTCCTATTTCTGTTTTCCGCTAACGCCACATGAACGGATATCCACCAAAGCCCCAGACCCATGTAATTTTTATTGACCCAAAAACCGACTTTCATTTTTTTTTAATGTCCGACTGACCATCTGGAGTGATAGATGGAACGAAACGTGATGGCTACACGGATTTTGGTAAAAGCACGTAACCAGAAAATGTTTTCCAAAATATAAAAAAATAACACAAAAAAAATGTTGAAATAAATAATTTTTTTTTCATTTTTTATTGTAGTAGAACAGGAAAATAGAATGAAATATTCTTTTAGAAACTAATTACTGTAAAAGTCTATCCAGACATTTCATTTATTAAGAAATGGCAAATAAGATTTGCAATCTACTCAGCCAAATTTGTTAAGCCTATTTTCAAATGTTCTTTTTATTCAAAGAAAGTAGTTATGCTCATTATTAAAAAGGCATTTTTATTTTACATAGCATTTTTCTTTTTTTTTCTCGACAATTTATTACCTTTGGCTCCAAAGAGGGCTTTAAATTCTTACTAATATATAAAAAGACAATTTAAATTATGAATTATGGACCCATTTATGGAAAATTTTATATAAAATTCATATCGTTTGTTTCATTCCGATAAAGATCAATTTTTGAACGCTTTTCTATTCGAATATTATATTTTAAAAAATTTATTTAAACTATATAGAATACACATAAAACATAGAACATAAAGTTTATTGGATCTATTTTCATACTAATCCTTTAGAAATATTTTGTTGACTGAGGGTCACAGTAAAAATGCTTTAACATTTAAAAAACAACTTTTTTTAATACAAATGATTACATTTTGATAATCTAGCCCAAATTACAGAATTAGAAATTAAATAACATTAAAAACATTAAGAATTTAAAAATATAATAAAAGTAAAAAATAAAAAACTGTGTAGAAAAGAAATCGATATCATTAAAGAGGTAATTTTTTAAATTTTATGATATTACAAAAACTCCTTTTTTGAGATTAGTAGTTTTGGAAAATAGGGTCAAATGTGTTGATAGGTTAGTCACAGAAAATAGCCATTCAATGACTGTTAAGGCTACTTACGTCTTCGATTAAACTTTCTGTGCAACTCCTATTTCTTGATTTTTTGTTACCTCTTTTTAATTCAATGAAGTGTTTGACACAGAAAGCAATATTTATATAATAATTTTATTTAATTTATAAGTGTTGAATTATGCGCACTGTAAAAAAAGACCGTATAAAGCAACCTGAAATGATCGTATATCGTTATGTTTACACTTGATGGTTGCCATTCCCTAATAAGTAATAAAACAAATTTCTGGGCACTTTATGCTAGAATTTAATAAATATATATTGATATAGATATAGTTTAGCAATAATTTATTTTATTTATAATTTCAATGCAAAACATATATCCCTAATAAAATTTACGATGTTTCATAAATTTTCGAAATAAGATACTTTTATTATGCAAAAAAATCGAAGAAAAATTATGTATTTATTCGTAAGTTTTGAGCTTAAAATGTTATTTTACAAAAAGTTACAAAATGATATGATGAAAATATGAAGATGACAAGTTAATTATCAATATAATATTGCTGTATAATAGCGTAACAAATATATATTTAATGTGTTTCAGTTTCTCTAAAGTCGAAATATTAAAAAAAAATACTTAAAATGAAATTTGCTGACTTCAATTGATGGCTGATTTATGTAAAAATAGAAAACATAAAAAAGACATTAATCAAAAGTATTAGATAAAATAAACCAATAAAAATTCTCAATCGGTTCAATCGAAAATCAATTTTAGTTTAAAGCCTTCTAAATTTTCAAAGCACGATATTTTAGCTTTGTTCTTTAAATCCATTTATCTTAAAATCATTTTATCTCAAAAACTAGCAAGTTCGGTTCATTTAATAAAATAAAAGCTAACATTTAGTAATAAGGCAATTTGGATTCAAGCACATATTTTCTTAATCTTATGTTAAAATTTAATGATGTTACTGAACGTGCCTCAAAATACACATTCTGTTTGTGTAAACCCATTTAAATTTAATATCTAAGACTCTCTTTTCTTTTATTTTCATCACTTTTTATTTTAAGAAATTTAAAATTTTACTTAACATATTATTTTGAGAAAGATGAATCAAGGTTTAATATATAAAAATGAATATTATTTAAAATCACTGTCATGATTTTTCTAATGCATGATTCTGCTTGCTATCTTATCAATAAATATTTTTTTCTTTATTAGTAGATATATCTGCATTCAAAGAATTTTTATGTCTCTTTGTATCTATACTTACAATGAGGTTCAAAAAATTAATTCCAAGAAGTGCAATAAAAGTGAGATTATTTCTAGTTTTATTTAATCTTATATGTAAAAATAAACTATAACTTTTAGAGGATAAAAGCTATTTTAAGATTAATACAATCTAATTGTTACTAAACTATTTAATCAACATCAAAAAATAATAGCAAAATATTTAACTGTAGGATGAATTCATGATTTGAAGAATTTAAATATATAATAAGAATAGATAAGTTATTTCTTTAAGAAATACTTAAAAACTGGTTTGGGTTTCATTTTATTTAGGTAATTTGATATTAGAAGAATATAGCTATATATCAGCAAAAGAGTCATTTATTATTCGAAAAAAAAGCTAATAATATTTTTTTAATGTATATTCCCTAAATTTTTAGTTATTCAATTACGTAACTTTTCACATTTGTAATCAAAATTCACCAGTGTTGTATTTATAAACCATCTAAATTAGCAATATCTTAAGGCCTACACTTTCTTGGAGGTCTCAAAAATGTTTGAATGGGTAAATAATCTTTATGCTAAATATAACTTAATACAGGGTCCCATATCTGAAATAGCTTAAAGCCTCACCAATTCTAAATCCGGCACTAAAACTTGCATTAATGCTCCTTCAAGTTACGCATGGGGTATACTAAACATGGAAAGAAAGGAAGCTTCTGTTTATCTGCATTTTGCAGATAAAAATAATACGCAGTAGATTCCGTTAAAATAAATCATTTTATCACATTTGACTCTTCCCGAACAAGAGGATAATAACACCACAGTTACAGTATACAGCACTTCTTTTAAGTTCTTTTTTTTTTTTTTTTCAAAAGAGAAACACAGGTGTTTTGTATTCTATCATTTTCTCAGAAAAAGTGAGCCATTAATAACACACGGAGTTCGCTTGAATTGCAGAATTGGGTCAATCCTCGCCTGGAATTTTTCTCTTTCAGTAGGTTCGTTTCATGATCCTGGATGCTAACAAAGAACGTTCGAGCAATATTAATGCAAATTTTAAAATGCGTTAAACGGTTTTGCATTTTGGTCATGGTTATTAATCGGAGATTACGATTTTAATTCAGAAAAGAACTTAAGTAGCTTGTAAATGCAGTGCTTACTTTTCAACAAAGGAATTTTTAGGATAATAAAGTAGTAAAATATGTAAATGATAATTTTAAACTCATGTACAGGTGAAATAATAAGTGTTTTTTCAATAAACTTGATTCTTTAAAATAGGAAGCAATTTACAATATAAACAAACACAAGCAGTATGGCTATTAATATATATATATATATATATATATATATACTGTGATTGTTAAATCATTAATTTTAATTGCAATATATTTTTATTTCGTATTTCCGCTAATTATTATAATAGCTTTCCATTAATTGTTATTTAATGTGAAAGTATCGACATCAATGCTTAATATATAATTCATTACTTCTTGCTATCGAAAATTGAAATTAATAAATTATCAACAAAATCTTTCTAAGGGGTTTTGTTAGCTTATTTTATATTAAACCATTCAGTTTGTCAGATTTTTATAAATTGCTTAACCAATCAAAATAATTAACATAATGAATTGATAAAGAGAAGAAGATATTAAGAAAATTTCTTTTTATATCATTTATAGCTTTTTTAATATCAAAGAAATGAAAAGAACTTCTGACAATTGAAAATAACAGCTAATTGAATTTAAAAGAACAGAGAAATGAATGAAGATAGATTTACGTCATACTTTCTTCAGAGAATAACAGAAACAATTAAATGTTATTATTATATATTAAAGTTTTTTTTAATTCTAACTGTATGAAAGTAAATAGATTCTGAAAACCGGATTTCTAGAAAGTAAAAAAAATGGAATTTCTACAAGTTTATAACACCATCTTTTTATGTACGTCAAATTCACGCTTTTTGAAAATGATGTATCGAATGAATTAGTTCCGGTTCTTTTGTTGTTTAAAGTTTTTTTGAATGTGATGCTCTCTTTTTTCCCCTTTAATTCTAAATTTCAATATGTTTAAAGAAATTTCGAATCAATCAATTTGAAAATGGATCAATATTGTTAATTTTACCGTGCACAGTTTTTATTTATATTTTTTTTAAGTTCCGGGTGTTTGTTGTTAAAAATGCTTTTGCACATCATACTCGGGTTTTCTGGAAATTTGAAATTCCAATAAATGCTTGAGGAAGTTACGTAATTGTAAATGAATCATTATTATAAGTCGATTAATAATTGTTTTTTATTTTTAAGCAGTATTTGTATATTTTTACTAGAACCAGAACAGTGTGGGATTTATATATCTTGCATCACTAGATGGTTATTGTGAAGTGTTTCTTTTAATTAAGATGGTCAATGATTTCATATTTTAGCACATTTTCAACGTGTTAATAATTTATTAATGTTTTATGCCTACAATTTATGTTTGTACTCAATATTAACGAAATATTTATTTCGTTTTATAAATATTCAAATAATTAAGCGAATTGAATGAAATAGATAAGAATCTGAACGATTATACTTTATAAAGTGTCAACATTATCCTAATATTTTGTAATTCACAGAATTTGAATTTGTTACCAATTTGTTAGGAAAATAAAGTTTTTAATTGAGATGAGAGTGGTCCTTGGTATCTGCTTAGCTGGTAATCCGAGTTCAAAGTACGCAAGGGTCGACTTCCTGACACAGAGGTAACGCGTTTTCCCTGTGATCTGGGCGTCCAGGGTTCGAGTCCCGGTTCGGACAGAGTTGTTCTTTATGTGTTATATCTGTAACATGTTTGAATGTGACACCCTGTAAAAAAGGGCTGTGAAAACGAATGTGATGCATGAGTAGCTGTTCGGTATGTGATGTCTTTACGAAATGGGCTGCCTCCTTCTGTAAACCCCTTGTGACACTTAGTTCACAATCTCTAGGCATATGAAGAAACCATCACCAAGCCATGAACTGGAATGGCTGAAAAGAGTCACCATCAACCGTTTATCCAGACAAAAAAAATCCATAGCATAATTAAATTTATAAGTGGAACAAGTCTCATACTCCTCAACAAGTCTCATACTCACAAAGACTGAGTTTAAAAACAAGCATTTTCCTATTATGCACGTCAATCAAGCAGATTTTCCCTTCGCTCCAACTAGCCAAATTATTTTCTATCTCCTTTTAATACCTGCAACGTCACCTAGTGTGTCATAAAAATAAATGAACACAGAATGTATGTACATCATAACGCATGCTATATTTCATCCTATAATAGTTTCAAACTATTTTTCAAAGAAAAAAATCTCTGTAAACGGCTTTTCTCATTATCGTATCTCATGTGCTTGTAAATTCTGTAAATAGTTTTGTTTTTATTTTTCTTACTGTAAATATTCTATTACTTAAAATAAAATTCCCTTAACATGCCTACAAAACCGTAAAGTCACCAGAATGGTCACAGATACGAGGGTATGAGACGGCGTTCTGTTCTGTGACACTTAGTGGTAAACGATCGAATAAAAAAAATTATGCAAAGAGAAACGTTTAACACATTTATTTTTTACTCAAATTTGGATTTAACTTAAACAAAAAAAGAATATAACTATTTAATTAAAATTTACACAGCTAAAATATTTTTTGTTTTAATTCAATGAATGAATTGTTATCAGTTAGTTGTCATATTATTTTAAATCGATCTAAAATAAAAATAATAAATTTCTAAAGACATCATTGGTAGGTGTAGTTTTAAATACCTGCCGGCGTCCTGGCTAGGGATAGCACGTTTCCGCCCTAATTTGGGCTTCCCAGGTTCGAGTCCCGTTTCGAGCATGGTTGTTCTTCTGTGTTCTATCTGTAAGGTGTATGAATGTGCCCCCCTTTAAAAAGGGTCTGTGCAAGCGAACGTGATGAGTGAGTAACAAAAGTCGTACTCTTGGCCCTAGCTGATACTACTACAAAACAAGAGACACTAATTAAGCATAAATCACTGACTGCCTCAGCGAGCTGGTCCATAAGAAATAACAACAACGCAACAGTTTTAAATACCTAATATTTGTAAATATTAACGCGTTTACTTATGATGATTTTCTGTAAATTTTCATTAAATTGACCATTTATACCAAAATTTTAGGATTTGTCAAATATATAAAATTAATTTATGATGGCAAGAAGACGTCAGATTTTAAACAGATGTTAAACTCAATTCAAAATGGCATACGCATACTAAACAGAAGTCATAAATTTGAATGTCTTTTGAGCTGTCCAACGCGAGGCGCCCAAGTCACCCTGGTTGTCGATTAAATGTTCTGATAAACTTTCTCTTCAGCTAAACACGCCTCTCACTTGAGGATCCAGACAGTAATACATGCACGAATCATCTGAAAGTTAGATTTCAGATGTTAACTCACCCACACTCCAGACATAAGATGGAATAAAAAATTTTAAATTAAGAAAATATATACAGAAAGTGCAATGACTTCTGAAACAATTTTTTTTTACCATGACTCTGTCGTGAGTGTAAGCAACCATGCAAATAAATTGTGAACATGTTTACAACTCAAGATCTTAAATAAATTCTTTATTTATTTATTTATTTATTTCTCCATTCCATGTTTGGTGAGGGATTTTAAAAGTCTATTCAGCAATCTGATTTATGATGTTCTTAGAAAGGATTCCAATTTTGAAATAGCAGAATGCTGTCGAATACTATTATATTCTATTCTGATTTATGAATGAAGAAGTTGCATTATAAGTAAGCATATTCACAATTTCTGGATTGATGTAGAAATATTATGACACTGAGCTACTAATGTTAGATATGCTGCACCATAATTCGGCTAGTTAGTCTTCACCTCAAAGACATACTATGATTTATTGGTGGCTTGATCTACATATTACCCAGGACTCATTGGTATGGCGAGGATGGGTGGGTTACAGTCAAAGTTATTAATTGGTTACCATTAGTAATAACTGATTAATCACATTAAACGTAGCCGAATGAGCACAACCAGTTATTACAATGTTATGAATTGCTTGCAGTATAGTACTAATCATATTGAATATATTCTTTGATAATTATGAATATTTTTCTATAAAGACCACAGATTGTTGAAACTGTTCAGAAACCATACCTGATTTCAGCTTATGCAAACAAAATGTGTGTGTTTTTCGATGCTCAGAAAGATGTTTTAAAGGATAATTGTTAAATATTCTTCGAGTTTCAAAATATCATTTTCCGACATAGTATTACATACATAAGTGCTATAGTCAGTAGGATTCAACGGATGTTAATAATAGCAACCTATTAATCAGTTTGATTATAACATATACACTTAATGATCATATTGTTAATAACATCTTCTTGCGGCACAATAATAGTATTGAACACCTTTTGATTTAGAGGATTTAATTAAGTTACTCTTCTAAGCAAGAACTCTAGATATTACAGAGAAAAAGATATTAACCCATGTTAACTAGATGTCAGTTAATTCTGCATATTCTTTCAAATTTGTCTCATCTTATTCTGGTATTATGAATAGATCTTCTTATATTTCGGTAAATAAATGATGACGATTATTAGGTGATATTGTAATCAAGTGAAATTAAAATAATACTAAGAAACTTTTTTCGCCAAATTAGGTCACAAAACTTTTGAAAGAAATAAAATTTTAAAAAGAAAAAAAAGAATCAAACACATTTTAATGTAAACACATAGCAAATATATAAAACTCGCCGATTTATAATAAATCTTTTAAATTCTTACATTTTGATATCGTATTTTGACAAAAATCTTGCAACTTTTAAAGTAAGACATAAGTGCAAGATTATTTAATGGCTTTCATTTTTCCATTGATTCTTCAAAAGACTTTTTGACAAAACTCTATGAAAACCCTCAACCCGGAAGACAAAACAGAAAGAGAGACGATCTTTCATTCGCCGTGTCTATCATGTAATAAGATAAGTCTTTTGAGAGCCTATCACACCGTCTTCTACGCCTCATGGAAAAGGACAATTGTCCATCCTTTGCAATAATAATCAATAAAGAGAATCATAGTGGGTTAAAGGTTTCGCTAGAATTGCCGCACCTCTCCTCAATAGAAGGGTGATAGGGTGGAAGTTGTAAAGGCAAATAGTGCACTTAGCAGTTATTGTCTCACTTGCCGTTTCGCAATTGCTTCCGTGATAAAAGAAAGTTCGTTCGATGTTCTATTAGATGTTTTATGCAAATGTTTTGTTTGAATGAAGGCTGTAAGATAAGGTGAAAAATTGTCGGCTTGATAGAGAGCCAATTTATTCCTAATGGCTAGCATGGGATATTTATAAACCCAATTATGCCACTTGATATCTGGCTAATGAATCGCCTCCATTCATAGTTCAGCCGGGATAAGGCAAGGGGCTATTCTTTTCGTAGGGGCTTTGTTCTTAGAAAGGTGACGGTAAAATCAGTTAAGAAATAGACGTTACTGTATGCCTGATCTAATATGTAATGACCTGTTGAAGAGAGTAGGAAATTATATTAATGATAAATGATGGTGATAATTTTGGGAAACTATCATTCGTCCATATTGCTTAGTTTATATCTCAGCATATGCATTATAGAGCATAATAATTCGATATATTGCATAAAATATTGATAAAATAAATTGTGAAAGGAATGATACTTCTAGATAATATAATAAACTGTTGGCGTTACTAGGAAATTATATTAAGGATAAATGATGTCGCTAATTTTAGAAAACTTTCTTTCGTTTCTTTGCTTATTTAGTAGCCCAAAGAATGAGTTGAATAATTTACAATAATTCTATACGTTGAATAGAATATTAATAAAAGTAAGTTTCAAATTAAGATTATTCTTTTTAAGAGTTCTTCAAACATTGGTTATAAATTTTGTTAAATAATTTAAGTTAATATATAAATTTTGTCCTAAAGACACAATATAAGTCTTGTCTTTAATCCAAGACAATTGGGAAACCATTAAAAATGTGTTTTAACGAGAAAATCAATTAACAGGAATTTTTACTTCTTTATTTTGAAAGGAAAGTTATATTTGGTTCAATTATTAAATATTAGTAATGAATAATTATTAGCATTTTTTGGCTTGAAACTTCACCTGCTTACTTTTCTTTTTAAATGAAAGGAATAATTTCTTCAAAATTAAGATGATAACGACATTTAAAATATAAAATTAGATTTTTCATTTTTTTCTTTTCACAAAATCTTTCTAAATGGGAAAATTTTACAAATGCCTAGATATTAAGACCCAATTTTGACACACGAAGTCTACTTTTTAATATTTAGGCATTAAAAATTTCCTAATTCAAAATGCCTCACAAAAAGAGGGAGAATACACCTACTACTTTCGAAAAGAAAATACATAGGTGATAAAAAAAATCAACATAATAGTTGTGTCTTTAAGAATTAAAGTATAAATTGTGTCCTTTAATCAGATTTTTTCATATTTGTCTTAAATAATAGACACTTGATTTATATTGTAATATTTGTTACAAGTTATTATGCATTAAATATGAGTTCAATTTCAATACATCTCTAAGTAATATAAATGCACAGCTTAAAGTTTCATGCTAAAGCACCTACACCGCCCTCTTTATCTTGTTTACTGTAACTAATATGATTTCCTTTCTGTTTCTTTGAGCAAAGAGATCATTCTCATAGGAGAAAATTATATGCGAAAATTTTTTCAAGCGGAGAAAATATATCAAGGTGAAAAATCAAAATATCAATATTCGTTCAATCGATTCTTTAAATATTATCATTCAAACTTGTATCGATAAGTGAAATAATCCTTTTTGCGATTTGCTGAATCAATATCTCCGGCTTAATAACATAATCCTTAGGAAGTGGGCGTAAATACGGATCACTTCATTCATTTGTTGAATCATTTGCTATCTTTTAGTTTTCTTCTTTGTAGAAAGCTTCTGAAAAGATAACTTTTGAGATAAAAGTTCAATTCGACGTTTAATAGATGATGCCAGTTTTTAGTGAGTAAGATGTTTCTTCAATTCAGGAAAATTCATCTTTAAATCCTGTTTCGATTGAGAATTTGATTAGGATTTTAAATTTGCTTGTTTGAAATATTTTTTTAAAAAATAAATTGAAAGCTAAGCGATGTGATAAATAAGTATTTTAATAAATTACTCGAGATCTTGGCTTAGCCGAGACAATTTCAAATTTTGGCTATTTATCTCGGACTAATCTCTAACTGTTCAATATTTTATAATAAATAACTTAAGAATTCAATAAACTTTATTGATTTTTTTTTCAAGAAACTTATTTCCATAAAAGCCTGTTTCTTACTTCCAGCTTTTATGATCTGCATTAAATGTCTCGTATTTTTCGGTAATGTTATGATTTCCGATTCTTTCTTCTGTATTGAAACAATAATACGCTATTTGAATTAAATATCGTTGATTTTTTTACTTTCATTTCACTGGTAAATATTTCAAACTAAAAAATTACCATTCTGACTTTTACTGTATATAAAAATTTTTCTTCTGTCAGTGCAATTTTTTAACTTGAAAGAAAAAATATAAAAGTAATTGTAAAATAAATAATTTAAATTTTTTTATTGCTTTTCCTTTTTTTTCATTAGTTGATTTAATGTTTTTTAATTTTCAGATTTAATCTAAATTTTATTCTCTAGATTATAGAAAATTTTAAACCCAATGATATCTACAATGCAATTTAGCATCCTAAATTTTCACTACATAAATTTTTTTGATACTTGAAGATATTTGAGGCATATTTGAGGCTTTGTAGGCATCACTGGCTGTGTTGTGTTGTGTTGTGTTGTGTTGTGTGTGTGTGTGTGTGTGTGTGTGTGTGTGTGTGTGTGTGTGTGTGTGTGTGTGTGTGTGTGTGTGTGTGTGGGTGTGTGTGTGTGTGTGTGTGTGTGTGTGTGTGTGTGTGTGTGTGTGTGTGTGTGTGTGTGTGTGTGTGTGTGTGTGTGTGTGTGTTGCTATATCACTACTCACTATGCATTTTCCCCGTAAGAATTTATATGTCTTTCCTAACTCGAAAGAACTATTTCTACTTGTTCTGTTACTTTTCTTGTTTTGTTCTTTTTCTGTCCATAATAGACCTATCCTTGTTCTTGTTAAAAGTACTGTAGAGTTTTTTGAAGCTCTGAGCATTTGAGTGGTAGAATCAATCCATACGCCTATACATTTATGCTTTTTCAATCTTTTTCTTATTCTTTCTTTCCTTTCCTTTTCTTTTCTTTTTTTTGCAAAACCTCTTTTCCTTCTCTACAATTCATTTCCAGAAAATTAAGAAGATGTCACAATTTCAAAAGAAGAAATGAAATAATTGACGGTAAAAAATGTTTTCTTAAAAGTTCTAACTGAAACAAGACGAAAATAAAAGAATGAAATTTTTTATTTAATTACATAATAATTATTTATAATTTATGGAACATTTCTTAGATGGATACAATTAATTATAATTATAATTAAATTTCCTCTGCAATTACCATTGTCTGTGAATTTCAGTTTCTCATTTTATTCATTCTAATTTTAAAAATTAGAATCTTCGTAAAGCAACGTTAAAAAACAGACACATAGAAAGTTATAGCCTCGTGTTCGGAACCATTCCTACCTTCTGTCCTGATCCATATTGTTTGTTAATCCCCCATGGGAAAATTCGGGCGTTATCGTCGGAAGATTAACCACAGATGGAGTTATAATCATCCGCTTTCCCGCATTTCCCTGGAATAATACCAGATCATTTGTGCAAGTGCTGTTAACAACAAAAGTAATGGTTGTTACAAATGAAATGAGGCGAATGTTTTTCTAGAATCATTTCAAATTCTTCTTGTTAAAGAATAACAATATTTTATTCTTGACTTCACGAAATGCTGATGGAAACGTTGCTTTGAGTTTTTGTTTAAAAAGTGATTATCAGTAAAAGAATTCAGGTTAATGGTCAACAGTTGCAACATGCCTTTTTTGCTTTATCTAAGATTTATGTAAAGTAATTAGCTCCTTTTCTTCAAGCACTTCTTACAATTACTGCAAGCTATGTGGATGTAAATTACATGAGACAAACTACTGGAAGCATTACAGTGAAAAAAAATACATACATGTAATAAAACAATAGTAAAAGATTACTTTTACGACCCGCTTTTTGAGTTATAGGTGTAAACTATTTCAAAGCAGCAATGGTTTTCATTGTTATCTAAAGCGAACGTACTGGGTGATTTGTTTTATTGTGAACGATAATTATGATGTAACTGAATATACGTAAGAATTTTGCTGATTTTTCAATTATTAGTATCACACTCAACTTATGTTTATCCGTTTCAAATTTTCAATCGTTAATAAAATACTTTTTATTCATCTAAAATTGTAATGGATGACCCGATGTTAATACAGTTTTTCAGGTATTAATTTATTTATTAAATTTCATTAATATTTAATATTTTAAATAAAGTTTTAGCATTTTTTAATGAAAATTAAAATTAACAAGCAATAGCTCAATCGGTGAAAGGCAAGGATTTCGGTATTTTTCACGTAAAGGTGAAGAATGTGAGTTCAATTATTGCAAAGATCGATAAATTATTTATATTAATTGTAATCATTTAATTAAAAGTAACTAAAATAAAGTTTTCCTTTGTTTACCTTATAAGAAATCGACTCAATTTTTTTCATATTACTTTTTTACTACAGCAGCAAAAAAGAAAAATACCAGACAAAAAGTTATTATGAGATTTTAAAATAAAAACAACAAATTATAATTTATTTCAATCAAATTAAAATCCCATTTTGAAGTTTCATTTCATTATTTTGTTATATTCCTTATAATTCGAAATCGTTGCCAGAATACTTTTATTGATGGGTATTAAGATAATCACCAGCAATCACAAATTAACTATGCAAAATTAAAAAATGAATATATTAAAAGTTATTCATCAAATAAAATTTCGATTAAGAGCAATAAATTCTCTTCCATTACCACAACAACCATTATGATATTAATGAATAGATGAATTCAAATCCATAACTATTATTTATTAGTATTTTCTAACCATTTTACCGAAAATAAAATTTCAAAAATTAAATCTAAATCACAATACTCATCTTATTTTTTTAAACTAAAATTATTCTAGTTAAAATTTCTAAATATTAAATTAATTTTTTTCTAATTATATAATTTAATTATTAAAAATTAATACCATTATTCGATTTAAAAAAACTAGCATTCCATTTTACAAAATTTAAAATTTTAATTTTTTTCGTTACGTTCCGATACATTATGCATTAATTTTTAATTCTACATTTTTTATGAAATAAAAAAACTCTTTTTTTTAGAAACCATACTTAATATTATTTTAAGAATTTTTTTACGTGGAATTTGAATTAGATCAAAATGGTTAATCTCACTATTTAACCACTTTGCATACAATGACGTGTCTGACACGCGCATCGAATTACTGAATTTTTACCTTCAAGTCTGCAATTAAGGCACATAATTAAGCATTTAACTACGAAAAAATCAATATGAAACGATTTGGTATTCCAAATGCTCCATATATTATTTAAGTTTCAAACGTATGAGGGTACATATAACATTTAATTGTGACAAGCCAATTCAATCTTCACTAATTTAATATTCAACGTAGCAATAAATAGAACTGAATATTTAAAAAAAAATTCATTTCAGTGGCTTCATTTCATAATTTGGAAATAAAATTTTTATTATCATTCATTTCTCAAACGTCAAGACAGGTATGCCAGAAATGTCCCACGATCTTTGAATTCGTGATAAAATCAACGTACCTGAAATTCCTTTCCTTATTTCCACCATTAAAGATAAAATTAAACAACTCACTGAAAATAAAAGTTCATGAGAAATAGGTTGAAAAAATCGAATGTCATCCCATAAAAAGAAAGTTTTTACGAGTGTATTACTAAAAGGAATTTAGCAATGCAAAAATTCGCCGTGAAACGCTTTAAACCATAAATATCCTCCTGACATACAATACAACCAAGAGGCGTTTACGATTCGTAAATGAGATCTTAAATTAATGAGGGCAAAGTACTAATAAAATATTTCATGATTTACATTTGTTTTTAGATTATAGTACCAAAACTCAGCAATTTTAGAAAAGAAAAAACTTATTAATCAAGTTAAAAAAATATTTCATAACTGTCGTCCGACCATCGTTCTGATGCGTTTTAGCTTCTTTAGTATTATTATTTGAATTCATAAAATCTTTAAAAAAAGATTTAAATGAAATCTGTCAGGCATATTTCAATGTATCATGTCAGAACGTAATTTCTTGAACGGTCAAGCACCACGTGCTCTTGCGAGTTAAATTATATTTTTATTCAATTTTATTGTTTCATTGAAGGAGTCACTTAAGTATTGCAAACGATCCAGAAAAAAACTTTGTCTAGCATTTATTGTTTAATAATATATCACATTTCCTATTTATTTCATTTCGTATAATCGCGTGCTGAAAATGACATTTTTCTATATTTTATTGGCTGCGGTCATTAACTTATTCTTTTTAATCAGAACTTTTGTAGATGCGATGACAACGCCTTATTAAAAGCTGATTTTTTTGGGATGCTCGTGCAAATAATAAAATTTTTATTTTTCGCCTACGGAATTTTGTTGAAGCCAGAAAGCCTCATTCCTACAACATGATCATGTTCTGACATGATAATAATATTTCTGAAAACTTTTTTATTTCTAATAAGATCCTCACAAAGGGGATCTTTTAAAAATACGAAAAAAATTGTTGAACGTTAGTGAGATTTAAAATTACACTTTGCAATTAAGGCATCGAAAATAAATGACATTCATTTTTTTATCGCTTCATTCGTTTAATGATGACACAAATGGCATTCGTTTAAAAGCTCATTTATTAATGAACAATAAGTTTAACGAAGTTAGATTTTCAATATACGTTTTGATCAATATACTCTTTCTTTTTCGGATTTTGTTGAAGTCTGCTTGCTTTATAATAAGTTTTAAAATTCCAACCTTTACATGATATATGTATTAAATTCGAAGTTATCAATAGACATTTTTCTTTCCATTATAACGATTAACGTTTTAAATTTCACGTTATTTTTGAGTTGATTTGGTAGTTTTCTAAAAATTGTAAG
>JAOUZG010051192.1:1284094-1370128 GCA_026289955.1 Argiope argentata
ATAAAATCTCATTAAATGAACTCATTAAAATCTCGAATCTGAACTCATTGAATCTCATTAAAACTGATTCTATAAGGAAATTAATAAAAAAGTAATAATATTCCTTGTATTAGAAATTTATCACAAGTCGCTTATATTTCTCTCTGCAACTTAATACATATTTCCTACAAAGATGCTTACTTAAATTTCCTTAAGCAAAAATAACAGAATATTATATAATGTAATAAAAACTAAATAACTTCATTTCTCTTTCCATGAAAATATCAAAGTCTAACAATGTACCAGAGGCATTGACACAAAGAATTTTTTTTTTCAACAGCATGTCCGGAAATTGGATCTTCAATTGTGTTGAATATCAGCTTCAAAGAAAGGTAACACAGCAACCTTGTTATACCAAAATTAAGAAGTTAATCATTCATATTCATAACGCAGTCAATGAACCTTGGAAAAAAATGTGAGTAGGTACAATTCATGGCAAGGTTGAGCCTTGTCAAAACACGATAGCAATATTTGGATGTGCGTGGTCGGATCGGGCTTGACAAATGATCAGCGGTCAGTGATAAAAGCAATTTATTTTCAGAACAATAGAAGTTTAGGCTTGACTTAAGAAATGCAGGATGTTAATTTGTTGCTAAATTCAAATCACTTTCTCAAATGATTAATCAATAGAAGGATTTAATTCTTTTGCAATTTGAGTATTGTCATGAAACTTTTTAACAGTAATTATCTAAATAAAGATTCATCTTAGAATTCGAGATGGGGCTGACTTTTAGAATATTTGATTTTTAATAGTATTTGTTTTTTAAATTATTTAAGGATGAAGATAAGTCCTAGATCTATAAGAGTCAGATAAATCTAATCCCTCGAGGAATGAGCTGATCTTGATGCGAGAGAAGAATAGTTTTAGAATCAAGAGAATTAATATTTAAATCACTGTCTGGCAATTTTCGACACTGCTAGGGGAATTATTTTTAATACTTATTCGAACTATAGATATATCTAAATAATGTCATGTTTGTCCTCTCTACCGCTGATGATGATGATGCCAGGTTGGGTCAGCGTTAGTAGGGAAAGAGGGGTGCAGTAGCTTTTGAGGTATGATAGATCTGTTAAAGTTTGACTAGCGTTGTTGACCTGCTTTTAAAGTTTAACTAGTAAAGTATAAATGCTCTAGAAGTTTGACTAGAAGGGCTGGCCTGCTTTCAAAATTTGATTAATATAGTTGACCTGTTCTGAAAGACTATGGCAGACATACTTTTGAAGTTGCACTGGTATGACTGGCTTGCTCAAGGTTAACTAAAACGAAAAATATACTTTTTCAATTTGACTAGCATGTCTCATATGCTATTAAATTTTCAAACGAAATTTCGAAACATAATGTGCCTTATTACAAATAAAAATTAGTACAAGATCCTGTAAAAATAAAAATATAAATTTCTCTGGTATTTTATAATAAAATTAAAAAGCTTAAAATATATTTAGTGATAAATTTATGTAATTGTTCTTTAAAGCTTTCCATCAAAAATTAATTATATCTTAAATACAATGAATAGACTAGATAGTGAGATAAAAATAGAATGCACATTGAGTTCATCTGCGAATATTATAAAAATTGCAAAGCCTTCAAAGATTCTACTTGTGATTTAAAAAAATGTTTCCTTGTTTATGCTATGCAGCAATCATAGGCACTTTCAATATGTAACATCGTCATTAAAACGCAATTTGTTCAAATAATTATTAGTTACATTTCATTTTTCACATGGGAAAAACGAAGAGCTACAAATGCGGCGGCTATCAATTTGCAAATAAACCTCTTGTGCAAAGCAGTGATATCGCTTTTGCTATGATTCCCTTAATTGTGATTCTTTTTTTGTTAACTTTCTCTTTTGCATGTATTTTGTACAGAAACCGAAATCGGAACGACTCACCAACCTACAAGTTTAATTAACAAATAGTGCGCAGTGATGCAAGACTAATGAACTTTAAAGTTTCTTTCTCATTTTCCTTTATCTTGTGTTTTTTTTTTGCACAACAATTTGTTTTTCTGACCACGTAAAGCATATACACACTGATTCACTTTCACTATCTCCATTTTAAAAAAATGGTCAAATTCAGACTAATTAAAACTGATTGGGAGGAAGTAGAAAGTGGCTTAATTTGGCTCAATTTATTTCCGAATTCAAGTCATTTCCTGATATCTAGGGGAAAAAATACGTTAACGGAAAATCTAGTGGCGTACTACCATTTTTTTCATTATTCATTCATTGCAATACTCAGTGAAAAACTCTAATTAAAAGTCAGGAAATAATTTTTCTTATCAATAGCATTAATATTTTTAAACTGGACTCAATAAACTTTATACAAACAAAATGCTTCATTAAAGTTACCATTTTTTTTCATTATAAAAAAAGCTTTGCAAACATTCGAAAAATTAGATTCTTGGAAATATAGCAACCCCAATACTAAGCCCAAATAGCAAAAGAAACAAACAATAATCGATTATCGTCACATTAACATGCTATTTTGGTGTCAAGAGTTATATTTACCGAGATTGATCTTAAAATTCTGTACCATGATCAGATGATTCAAAAATTTTTATACAAAATAAATGCTTCATTTAAGTTATAATTCTTATTATAAAAAAATTAATCCTGAAAACAATCGAAAAATTAAATATTCTAGAAAATATAACAACCACAGTAATAAGCCCAAAATGTAAGTCAAATAAACAATAATCGAGCATGCCATTTTGGAGTAACACGGAAGCTATATATTTATTGAGACTGGTCTCGGAATTCTGAACCATAATCAGATGACGGTTCGACAAATACAATATATAAATTTCATTTCTCTCTTAAACTTCAGAGCTGAATTAGATGGACAAATTCCTAGTTTTTATATCAAATTTGATGTATAAATTGGTTCTTCAGAAGGACAGGGTTTCAAGCATATAGCCTTCTGGGTTCAAAGCCAAAGTCTTGCGACATAGCAGTAACTGAGAAAAGAGGGAAATATGGTAAATTGGCTTTTATACAATTACTAATTTGATTCAAAATATTCTCTGAAAAGTGGTTGATGTTGCCTTTAATCTAAATACATTTGCTTCGGATTCTGGTTTAACTGTGTTAAAAATTTTAAGTTCTTATTTAACTTTTAAACAGTTAAGTTTGTTGATAAATCTTTTTCGCTTAAAATGTTGTAAGAAATATTAAAGATGTACGCTTTCTGTAGCCTTAGGCAGTATACTTCATGAGATTCTTCTATTAATAATTCGCTCTGTTTACTTCTATATTCTTATATAATTTAATTAATATAGAGTAAAAGGACTTAATTTTTTTAATTAGGAGTTTTCTGAAGTATGTGTTTTTTATTATGACCCATACGGTAACCAGATTTTCGCAAAATATTATTTAAGCAGTCTTGGTATTTATAAATAAATAAACGTGATGAAATAGAGAAATAGTATTTATGTTTTACAGAGCCTTACTATTATTCCAATATTTTATAACTCATTATATTTTGTACAACTTCATTGTTTTATCAAATAGGCTGATAGAATCCTTTTTAATCGATCAATTTAAGTCCATCCTCAGCTCAGACGCCTTAATCAATTGCCAAGTCTGAAACCCCACAGTAACAATGTGTATTATTTCGTACAACAACACTAATTTTTTTTTCATTTTTCCTCATAATTATTTTAATCGAAATTGTTTAGCCATAGTTTTATCGTAGGACATTTACTGAATTAAGAAAAGGTTTACTCTTCTCGAAAATTACTCTTTTTTGGTAATTACTCTTTTGAATTTATTTTAAAATGTTAGATAAATTAATGAAGCTATTTATTTTTAAAAAATGAGCAGAAAGAAGTAAAATTTTGAATGTTTTTTCCTCACATTGCTTCAAGCCATTATTTTAAAATTTAAAAAAAATGAAACGTCTATTATGAAACTATTTATGCTTTACAAAGTCTTACTATTATCCCAATATTTTAGAATCCATTGTGTTTTGTACAACTTTAATGATTTATGAAACAGGCTAATAGAATCCTTCTAATCGATCAACCTGCGTCCACCCCTTAACTCAACCGTCCAAGACAATTGCCTAGTCGAAATTCCCTCAGTAATGATGAGTATTATTTCCTATAAAAAGCATTCAGTTTTTCCTTTATCTTCATAATTATAACTATTATTCAACCATGGCATTATTGTATGACATTAACTAGATGAAGAAATAGAAGCTAATTATATTTTTGAATTCATTTTTAAATACTGCATATACTAATGCAGCAGAAAAAAATACAATAAAAGATTAGCAAAAAAGAGTAAAATTTAAAATAAAGAAGATTATTTTTTCACATTACTTTAAGCGTTTGCTTTAAAATAAAATGATTTTAAAAGACTGTAATAAGCAATTACCAAAACCAGCATTCTCCGCAATCATTACGCTTTCAGCTTTCTACTTGATTTCGTCACAGATGTTGCAAAAAATAATTTTGATATGAATGAATAATAATATACCCAGTCCTTGAGAAATTTGAAATGAATTTAGTAAATATGAAATTAATGGTGAACAAAGTGAGACTTTCATTCAGAAAGTCACGCTTTACTTACTATGCAGAGGTTATGAAACTAATGCAGTGTAAGAAAACCTACGACCTCAATACGCTGTGCGAATCAATAAAAATTACTGAGTCAGAGTCGTTGGCTATTTCCGTTCCAGCTAATAGTTAAAAAACATTCATAGGTCAGTACCGTGTCCTCCTTACGCAGCTATGTATCATCCCTTTTGCTATTAAGAAATTAAACCGCAAAATGAGAAAGTGTTACAAAGGCACTTTGTTCTTTTGGGTGTTGTTTCTCAAATAATAAAGGTATTAATAAATTATTTATAAAATATTCATATTCAATAGAACATGGAATAAAAAGGATTAAAATAGAAATAAAGAGAAGAATGTATATTAAATGTATGGAAGCTATTTTTAGGAAAAAAAAGAAATCTTAACAATTGCTAAAATGTTATTTCATTATAATCATCTTCTTTTTTTTAAAAAAAAAAAAAGGTTTGAATTCATTTTTTTAGATTTAATGCGCATTTATTTATTATATTTATCTTGAAAATAATACAGTTAATCATAAAAATTTCATTTAGAACATGAATTAAAAATTCGATAACGATTTAAAAAAATAAGCATTTTGTCCACATTGATTTTCGCTTTAAAATAAACTAAAATATCGATATAAAACTATTCAAAACTTGTATTTTAAATTCTTTCTTCTCAAAATTTATTTTTTGTATATAATTATAAGATTTAGCTCATATAACAAATTACAAATTTTTAGTAGCTTAAATGTGTTCTTTTTTTAGATTTTGTTAGTTTAAAGTTTATAATGTGCATTTCGAAAAATAACAAATTTTTTTAGTCCAGTTTTTTTGGTATTGCATTTTTTTTTCAGTATTTAAATAAAAGCATGAATTTTTTCTGGGATATTTCTATTTATTTATAATATTGCAAATTAAGTATAATTATTATAATGAAAATAACTATTGCACACATTAGTTAATGTGCATAAATCATATTAATACTTGTTTGGTATTTAACATAAATTTTTCTATGTAATTTTCATTGTAATTTTTTATATTTTCATTTCAAGCAATTCTGCTGCATTTTTTCTGAATACAATAATTTAGAAATATTGTAAATTGTATTGCGAGAAAAGTTTGAGGTTCTACACCATAAATGTTATTTTCTTATCGTATAACTTGCCTCCAATTTAGTGTACTAAACATCAGTGGCTATTTTTTAAAAGTAAACTGAAAATTTTTCCAACTTTATTTCTTTTATTTTAATGAATATTCATTCAATTTTCAATTATTTGATTATTTATTAATTACACCCGTTATTTGAAGAGAGAAAACCGAAAGTTAGTTTATCGACGTTCCGAAAAAGTAGTAGAATAAATAATCATTTTTCGGTTTTCAGTGCGAAGTTCAATCCAAAATTCAATGCTTCAAGTATATGTTGATTTTAGTTTTCATATAATTGTAATGATAACATTTATTATCAGGTAAATAATGCTGTCTAGTGCTTTAAAAGGGTTTCGAGATAAGATTAAAAAACGTAATATTATTGTCATTTCTACAACAAGTGCAATAAAAAAAGTGAAATAACATGTTTTTCGTCTCTATTTAACTTTGAACGCATAAAACATTAAAAAAAAAACACTTGTTAAATTGCTATTAATTTTGGTAAATGCAATAAATATCATAATACTTTTAAAGTTTGGCAAGGAATTAACACCTGAAGACAGTTCTTGTTATACAATATTATATATATATAGGTAATACCTCCCTTTTTAAACTGCATTGAATTTATAATTGACATATTATTTTATTATAAAAATTTCTTTACAGAGATAACAGTTGCGAAGAGACCGTAAAAATAATTCTGCATTCCATTATTAGTAAAATAAATACATAATATATTACACAATTATTTTTAAGCCCTGCACGTTTATATCTTTTAAATACACTTTAAAAGTTTAACACTTCAAACATTAACTTTAAAAGTTTAACTTTTAAAGTCTAACACTTTACTTTTAATACACTTAACACTTTAACACTCTAAAGTCTAACGCTTAAACTTTTAAAGTCTAACACTTTAACACTCTAACACTTTAAGTTTAACTTTAAAGACTAACACTTTAAAAGTTTAACTTTAAAAAGCTATAACTTTTTAAGTTATAACACTTTAAAAGTTTAACTTTAAAAAGCTATAATTTTTTAAGTTATAACACTTTAAAAGTTACCTTTTAAAAGCACGTTCTAAATTCTAGAATAATGAATTAATATCAATAAAAAATTAGGCATTGATATCAATTAAGGAATTTAAAAAACATTCTTTGAAAAAAAAACACTTTAAAAATAATAAAGTCGCGAGGAAAATATAGTAATTTTTATTATTTTTTACAATGGAATGGGGGGGGGTGTCGATGGAACTCACATGGAAAATTTAGACTTAAAACATAAGAATTGAAAACTATTTTATTACAACATTTGAACCAAAAATCACTGTTTTTATTGCAAAGTTTTACTTTTCACTTTAATTTTACTGAAATTTTAAGTAATAATAAACATTAAAAAAATCTTACCTCCAGTTTATGTGAGTATTCCTCAGCCAGCCTTTCGTTTGCTCTGCTGATTTCTTCATTTTTTTCGAGAAGGGCTTTCCCCAACTCTGCCGCGAGTACGAGGTCCTTTTCACGTTGGGCCAACTGTGTGTACACATCGTCACTGTCATTGCAGGTCCGCTGGGCCCGTTTCTCAACCTCATTCAAATATTCTTCTAAATCACCATATAAAGATCCACACGAAGTTTGTTGCATTTCTGTGACACCGCATGCGGACATCTCTGCATCCTAGCTGCACATATCACATCTTCCGGTAGCTCTGGACCGGTGGACGGGTTAAAATTTTCAGAGCGTTCTGTCAACTTCATTCATTCCAGTTTAAACAATACACTACGCTGCGTTTGGTCCGCGAAAAAAAAAAACACGAAGTTTTTACTCAGAATTCGAAATTTCCAAATCTCTTTTTCTTTCTCTAGATTTTCGTGACGGCAAAAACTCTTCTTTCAAAATGCAATATCCGCGAACAGCCAATCATCCAATTGTAAGATGAAAAGTTTAATGGAATAATCCGGCACCAGCATTTTCATTCGGTTAAAGAAAGGGAGAAAAAATATATTAATAACAGAATTAGAGTATAAACGGAAATCCTCACAGATTTTTCAATCAGACGATTTATTTTTGCCGAAACGAATTATTACGACATCCAACGAACATTTATTTATCCGCCAATCAATAAAGATTCTAATTCGTTAAAAGATTTATCTGTTTTTCACTCATCTACCTGGCTGTATTGATTTTTTTTTCACGTTTATCAATGACCGGAAAATTAAAAAAAACACAAGACATTCGGAAGTGACTTCAATCGATATTGACCATGTGGAGTCGTCGAAAGTGCCGCATTCGAACGTCGGTCCAGGTGTGTGTTGTCACTTCGGAGTCAGCTGTGGAACTGGTCGCTATTGGTAACCAGGTAGAAAGACGGGAAGTAATAATGGGGGTAAAAAGAGAAGGTGAGAGGGAAACCAACCGTTGTTTGAGAGGCTCGTGTGGAGTGTTTACGTTTCGTTTCCCATTTTCAGACATAATTTAATAGAAGTTAAAAGAAAACTTATCTCGCTTTTTTTAAATCATCTTACAAGATCTGCCATTTATCAAAACTTTCTCTTACCACTACTTACTTAAAAAGATAATAATTAATTCATACATTTTTCTATAACAGGGTAATAAATAAAACCACCGAAAGTGGTCTCCACAAAACTTTCTCGCGTACTCTCTAATAAACTTGTAATGCCAAAAAATATATTGCATGACATTACGTTTTGCTTTTGGCATGGATTTAACATTTTTACTGAATCTGTAGTTTTATCTTTGGCGAGTTATTTGGCGATTAGTCATTGGCATTCGTTCATAGTACTCACAAATCAAATTTGTGTTTTAGAAGCGTTTTTCCCTACCATAGTGAAATAAAAGTTTGACATAAAACTGCCCTTGTATTCACAAAATCTAGTAAAAAATTTGATATACTTAAGTCGTTGCGTTTTTAAATTATATATAAAAGTATAGACCGACAGATAGTCAACCCGTAGTTGGATTTGGCTGAAAATTTGATAGATAAAAACCGAATTTTATCCATCTAGCTCTCTTCGTTTTATAATTCTCGTGTTTACTTACATTCGAACATTCAGACATACATTCTATTTCTGTACAGATTTTACTCAAAAATTGACAGAAAAATTCATATTTGATGTAAAGATCGTATATCAATTTTCAACCGCATAGCTCAGAACTTTTTCGTCTTATTTTTATCACAAAGAGACAGATAGACAGACATTTTCCAAAAAATGTGTTCTTTGAGTTCTTGGAGGTCTAAAACATGAAATTCCAGCATACCTTCGTGTTCGAATTTTTTGAAGATTGCTATACATTCTCTTTATTAAGTATATAAGGTAGTAAAAAAAAATCTGAGCGATTTTTCACTTTAAATTGACGTTGCGGTTACCTATTCTTTCATACCTTTGTTTGTTTCCAACAATAAGCAATCTTGCGAACAAATACAAATAATCAATCTATAGTTAATTTATAATAGCCAACCTAATTTCAAGTAATGGAATAAGTATTTCTATTTCCTGTGTTTCTATCTCAATCGTAAAACAATATGTAAATATCATAAAATTAAAGTTATAATTTAAATAATGTAGTTCAGATAAGAATCTAAGAGCATAATAGTTGCTATTTGCAACATCGTTTATTTTATTATTAAAAAACACATAAAAATTTAAAATAATATTTGAATTGAAATCGGTTTTGATTTTCATTGTTTATTACAGATAATCATATTTATGATAAAATTTGGAAGCTAAAAAAATTGAATATAAGTAATCATCTAATAATTTGAACTATAAGAATCAATTAAAATTAATGTGTCGTTTAGCGAAGCCTTCATAAAATACATTCTAATGAAAAAAATTATAATTACGGACATTACATAATGAATGGATTATAATCTTAGACAAAACAACTATAAATCAAATTTATCACATTTTTGTTTCTGGACAATTTCTAAAACTTTATAACAGCATCGATTTTTTTATGACAATTTAAAATTTAAACTTTGCTTTATACATTATTTTGCTAAGTTAGATAATTTTTTTTCATTTGAAAACTAGAGATGAAAAAATATATTATATGCCAATAATAATTTTCAATAGCGCTTAATTTCTTTGTTTTGTTTTTGTAAACGAGTTCCTAAATCGTGTGTCATTTTCATTTCCCACTCATCCCATACGGAGCTCATACTTCCATCTGCTTTTACCTGACGTCACTATTTTGCGGCCAATGAAAAGTGCCGAAAAAGTGGCAGCAGAAACGCCTAAGTAAGCGTGTCGTTGACAGATGAAGCGGTTCCTTCAAATCAGGAAACAGCTGGTAAATGAAAAAGATATCTGCTGCCATCAAAACGCATTCATAAATCCCTCGGAAGTTTCTGTTTTGGTTTCAGTTTTAAAATGGTGATGTTTCAGTCCAAAGTGAAAACCGAGTACAAGAACAAATGTCTTCCGAATACGATTTGCAGCAACCGCTGTGTTTTATTTTTCATTCGATTCAGGAGGAAAGTGCTCGTAATACAAATTCCCGCGTAAAATATCTTGTTTTCACAAAGAAATATTCTCTCTTTTTTTTATTTCTTTGTATTTCTCTCACAGAGAATAGTAAATGGAAGGATGTTTTATTTTTTTTCCGCGGAGAATGTCTGGTATTCAGGATTATGAATTTATTCATAAAATTTTTTGCTTGTTTATTTCTTTTCTTTTGTGGTTGGAAAAACTGACTAAAATCATCATAAAGAATGTAAATTTTAATGCTATTAAAAAAAATATATTAACATAAACGCCACGTTTGAAAATTATGTTAAATTTCTAAGACGCCAAATACATGAATTATTTAAACACAAGTAATGTCATATCAAGTTGACATATTTTATTTTCTGATAATTGAAAGCAGTTTATTATTTAAAATATACTTTAAAAAATGATGTTTTATGTACAAAAACATTAAAAGATCTAGCTGCATTTCATTTCGAAAAATAGTAATTCTAATATTATTGTTATCAATTTTATAAATTGTTTGTGTTCTTTTTAAAAAAGTCAGAGAGAGAAATTTACTCGTCTGGTATGAACTTCAATTTTTTCGTACAGCATAGTAAAAACTTTTTAAAGTTATTAATTAAAGATTGATCAAAAGTTATTCAAATCAAACGTTTTTTTATTAATTCTTGAATACTGAAATATGACTATCAATCAATTATTTAAAATTTAAAATTTGATGATATTTGACCTATTACAAATTAACAAACCATTAGACTTTGATTTCATTTGAATTACTGATATACTAATATTCTGAAAATAGGGTTCACAAAATCGATCTTTTATATAAAAATAATATCCATGAAGGTGCATGATTTCAGATTAATATATTAAATATTAACTATAGTCTATATCATAAATAGTTTATAAAATTTTAACTTAGCGTATTTAATCCCTTTAAAAGAGATGAATACTGAACCATTGCTATTAACAGAGGTCAAACCTTTTAATCTAAATATATAAAATTAATCCGTTTATTTGTTTGCTTTCATACTCCTTGGCGAATTCCAGTGAAATTTGTGTACATCTGTACTATGGACAAGGATTTATTACAGTGTCGAAATATTTTATTCGCTTTTAAAGAGGGTGGTGAAATGGAAGTGAGTAATATTTAATGTTATTTCACTTTAGCTTCAGACCATTATACTAATACATTTTTACATTTAAAAAATTTAAAAATTATCTTATAAAGGACATCAATTTCATTTATGTAACTAATTATCTAATTCTAACCTTATTTTTCAATTTCGTTTATTAGTTCACACTCTTTCTATATATTTGTCCAAATTTTGAATCATTAAAATAAAAATACTTTTTATTCATGCACTCACTTTCCAATCCATTTTTTTAAAACTTGTAGTGAATGACACTTTATGTTAATAGAGTTTTTTTCAAATATTAATTCATTAATTCAATTTAATTAATTGTTAATGCTTTCAAAAGAATTTTAGCAGTTAGTAATGAAAATTCAAATCAATAAGCAATAGCTCAATCAGTAAAATGCGAGGATTTCAGTATTTTTCACGTGAAGGTTAAGAATGTGGATGCAATTATCGCTAAAATCAATACTCTTTTGATAAATTATTTATATTAATTATGATTATTTAATAAAATATAACTGAAAAGAAATTTTTCTTTGTTGATCTAAGTAGGAAGTGGCTTTAAAAAATATTTTTTTCTTACTTGTTTTCTATAATTTATATTTTTTTTCATTCTAACAATTCCATTTTCTGTTTTCAAATTCTTCATGCGCAATTTTTAAAACTGGTTTTCGAAATAAATTTAAATGCGATCTGTAACAATTCTTTTCATTCAAACATTAAAAATATTAGATTTATTTCGCTGTTTAATTTCATATATGACTCGAGCTCTTTTATCTATGTCAAAGCTGAATTGCTTTCGAATATTTTCCATTTCTGTTTTCATTTCATAGTACGAGTAACTTATCTTTAAACACTGTCTTTCAAAATTATTGCGATTTCTTTTACTGTTCAACTTAATTTTATCACATTTTGCTACTTTCAAATTTTTAAGGCATTCATTTGGCATTACATGTTTAATCAGTTATCATTTATTTAATTAGAGCTCATTGAATAAAATTTTAATTAATGATATCTGTTTATTTTCTTTTTCATTAAATTATTACGATTTTATTTCTCTCTGGCTTCAGAGTTCTACTTTTTAAAATATGTCAACAGACACCTTCTTCTGGGTTTGCATTTCCTAACTAAGAATTTTTGCCCTCGTTTTCACTTTGTGATATCTAGAATTCGGGCATTGTTTTTCTTGTTAACCATTACTGTCATATCATGAGACCTCAAAATTCAAACTCTGTATAACAAAATCTGCACGAAAAGAAAAATATTCCCAAATAAAAATAAACACGCCATAACTATGCTTTAAAAAGATAGGGTTATTTTCATGCTTGTTGGTCTTTTATTGACCACACGTTACATTTTGCTCTTTGAATGTTTATTATTTACTTGATCAGTATCTGAATTTGGAAAATATTAAAATTTTGTTTTTATTAACATTTGAAACTATCATGTCTGCGTGTTTTATATTATACAAGTATTATATGAAAGAAATATAAAAAATCTTAGGCAAAAAAAGAAATGTTGGTAGTTTTTATTTAAAATGTGATCTTTTAAAGTTGCCAAAATCAACTTGCAAACTTCATAGAGTAGTATTTTTCTTAATTAATGTAATGCATTCCCGAATCCCATTCATAATTTAAAACACTTGTTAAATTTAAATTAAAATACTTGCCGGCGTTCTGGAAGCGCGTCTTCCTCGTGATCTGGGCGTCCCGAGTTGGAGTCCCGGTTAGGGCATGGTTGTTCTTCTGTGCTATATCTGTGAGTTGTGTGAATGTGCCTCCTGGAAAAAAGGGCTGTGCAAGCGAATGTGTGTATATCATTCTCATATGAGCCAGAAGTCAGATTTCTGCCCTCGGGGGCTCAGTGGTCCATATCCTCAGAAGCTACTGCACCCCCCTTTTTCCGTTATAAAGCGGACACGAGATCATCATCAAAACACTTGTTAAGCGAAAAAAGTTAACTTTTTAATTTTCATTGAAATCTTTGTAAAATAAACAATGCATTTTACTCCGAAAAAAAAATACTAATATAAATTTATAACAATATAATTTATTAGGTAATAATGCACGATTTTTTTAAAAAGAAAATTGTCTACAAATATTTGTTTTTGGCTATGAATCAAAATTTGGTACAAATGAGACACATCATTACCATTAAATTAATTTATAAAGCGCATAGCTTCTGCGTCATGACAGCGATGTTTCTCAACAAGATGCAATGTTTAGTAAATAAAAAATTAGTTCAAAAAATCACCTTCAGGTGACTTTGTAATACACATAAAAACCTTTAGTATGGTTTATAATTGTTAAATAAAGTAAAATTAAAATTGCTCAGTAAGTCCTCGTTCATTTTCAAAATATGCTCTAATCGGAACACCATATTTAGTCATATATGAGCGGAGTGAGTCTGTCGAAATATTAAGAAAATAACGCCGAACGTTGTCCTTCTGTAGAGATGATGACCTTTGACGGTAGATATATACTTCAAATAACCACACAAACAAAAATGAGACCATTCTTGGTTTTATATGTTGAGCATAGAAGAGATAGCATCTTTATTAAGCAACATGCGAGCAAATTTCGGGTAGTCGATTCCTGTTACTTAAATCAGGAATCTGTAATAAAAAGAGATTTAAATGATAATAAAATATGCGAATTTTAACTATCAATAGATGCATTTACACGGTTTGAGATAGAAATTCTGAACTTATTAATGAATACAGATATTTTTATGGATTCTGAATGGATGCCAGATTCATAGCTTCCAGTTTTAGCAATCATTTGGTGACAAAAATTGAAGTTCTCGAAAATCAAAGAATTTTTACATTATCTGTATTAAGACTCGAGAATTTTATTTTCTTCAAGAAGATTGCCATATTATAGAAGATAATAAAATATGATCGAACAATATGACTTTTTTACAGTTTTTATCTGAAGCCTGCATATCAGATTTTATTTGTATACATTGCTACACTTTTGAGTCATCATTTTCATAAGCAGTTAGGCATTTCCGAAAGGCAGTTATTTTGTTATCGAAGGGGTCTAAGATGTTTTATCAATTTAGACAATAATAAATATTTGTTGATCGAATTATTTGACCATCACAATTGTTTTTTCTCATGCACCAAAAAAAGAAGAAAAAGTGAAGGTGAAAGATTTAGTTATTGCCACAAAAATGATTTAAACCTCTTACGATTGTATAACAAAAAATGCATATCTTTCTTTCAAAAGAGATTAATGCATATAAGTTACATAAAACCCATTTTTTTTACAACGTATTTAAAATTACAGAATTTGTAAAGAAAAAGTGACAAAGCTAAAATTTACATGGAAAGTTGATTTGCATATTTTAAAAGGTTAAGAAATGCCAATTTAAAAATTTCAAATAACGCCATTCCTTTCCCCCGTCAACGTGAAGGGCAACACCTCTTTCTTATATTTCTGGTTAAATAATACGATTTTAAGTAGGACGGATTTAGGCTTAACAAGTGGAACAAGCATAGAATTCTCCAAGTTAATGCAACTAGCTTTACGCGTTAATTACGATTCATATCACATATCAGCTGACCATGGTCAGCTGCATCTGAGTTCAATAATCATAAATTCACGTTTATGCTTTCATCCGATTACCAACAAAGTTATGCAGTAGTTATAAGTCGCTTAGTTAATTCTTAATAAATTGAGCAGTCACTTTCTTTTGAAATTCCAGTATGTGGCGTATCGTATAAATTTTCTACTTACTGGAACTCATGACAAATAACTCTTAGATGTGATGCATGGCTACGTATAAACGATTTCGTTCTTCCTGTTTATTTATTTATTGCTATACTATTCGTACGTGAGAACTTAATATTTATTGGAAACTCAATACGTGATAATAATAAAAAAGGTTTAAACAGACAAACTAGAATGATATTATAATAGAGATTCTTCATAATTTGGATCAATGCAGGTAGAAAAATTTATTTTGATTCTATATTTACTGACTTTTTAAAATGTTTTTAAAGCTTGCTCTAACTTTCTATTTTCTCGTGTATATATATATATATATATACACACTGAGGTGACAAAAGTCATGGGATAGCAATATGCAAATATACAGATGGCAGTAGTATCGCAGCGAAAAAGTATAAATGCGCAGTTCGTTTTCCAGAGCTTTCATTTGCGTTCAAGTTATTCATGTGAACAGGTTTTTCGTGATTTATGGCGGCACGACGAGAATTAACAGACTTTGGACGCGGAATGTTAGTTGGAGCTAGACGCATGGGTCATTCCATTGCGGATATCGTTAGTGATTTCAACATTCCGAGATACACAGTATCAAGAGTGTGCAGAGAGTATGAAATTTCAGGCATCCCATCCCATCATGGACAGCGCAGTGGGTGACCACCTGCACATAACGACCGAGACCACCGACGTCTGTGTAGAATGGTCAATGTTAATAGACACGCAACACTTCGTCAAATAACTGCAGGAATCAATGTGGGACGTACGAGGGACGTGTCCGATAGGACTGTGCGGCGAAATTTGTCTTCCTTGGGCTATGACAGCAGAAGACCGACTCGAGTTCCTTTACTGACAGCACGACATCGCCTGCAGCGACTCTTTTGGGCTCGTGAGCATATCGACTGGTCCCTAGACCAGTGGAAAACCGTGGCGTGGTCAGATGAGTCACGATTTCAGTTGTTACGAGCTGATGGTAGAGTTCGAGTGTGGCGCAGACCCCACGAAGCCATGGACCCAAACTGTCAGCAAGGCACTGTTCAAGCTCGTGGTGGCTGCATAATGGTGTGGGCTGTTTTTACATGGCATGGACACGGTCCTCTGGTGCAACTGAACCGATCATTGACTGGAAATGATTATGTTCAGCTGCTTGCAGATCACTTGCAGCCATTCATGGACTTCACGTACCCACACAACGATGGGATGTTTATGGATGACAATGTGCTATATCTCCGGGCCAGAACTGTTCGCGATTGGTTTGAAGAACATTCCGGACAATTCCAGCGCATGATCTGGCCACCTAGATCGCCCGATATGAATCCCATCGAGCATTTATGGGATATCATCGAAAGGTCCGTTCGTGCCCAAACTCCTGCACCATCCACACTTTCACAATTATGGACGTCTATACAGACAGCATGGCTCAATATTCCTGCAGAGGACTTCCAACGACTAGTGGACTCCATGACACGTCGAATTGTTGCACTTCGCCGGGCAAAAGGAGGACCGACACGATATTAACAGTCATCCCATGACTTTTGTCACTTCAGTATATATATATTTGAGCTAGAATATGAAGTTTGGTATGCTGTCTTCATATAAAATTTGTAGATATCTACCAAATTTTGAGCAAAATCCGTTTGGAGGAAAATTTATCCATCCTGGTGTTCGAATGTAAATTAGCACAATAACTACAAAACAAAGGGAGCAAGATGCCATTGATATAGATTCTTATCAAATTTTCAGCAGAATCCAATTATCTGTCGGTCTATGCTTTCGAAAACATGTTAACTCAAAAATGAAATGCCTTAAATATGTCAAATTTCATATTCAATATTGTGTCTACCTGCATAGTTCAGGGTCAAATTTTTGTTTCAATCGGTGTTTAAAGCGCATCTAAAACATAAATTCGATTTTTGGATACTTTAACAGCCTGCCAGAGATTAATAACCATAAAACTCGCCAAGGTTTACATAATAATTTCATTAAAAAGGCTAAATTCAAGCCAAGGAAATATTTCTCAACTATTATTCGCGAATGCCCCGAAAGCTGCTCTCTGGGATAATATCTTTCATAGAGATAGTATGAGAGAAAGTTTTAGGATGACCACCCCATCTGGTTATAATAATTTATTCTGGTGCAAATAAACAAACTAAAACACAATATCTCCCTTACAAGTCATCAAATTAACGGAAAGTAATTTGTGACTTCAGAGTCTCAACAAAATTTTACAGAAGCACTTTTTTTGTAACAATAATATATTATTTGATAACATTTGAAAGTTTAACTGTTAACGGAAAGATGTAAAAGGTTAAATATTAAATTAACCAAAGAATTCTATGTATTATATAAAATATGTAATAGTGGGGAAAAGCCAATATTTATTTATTTATTACATTTTTATTCGAAAGTAGAGCACTTTTATTGCTACTATTTCTTATAGTATTAAAAACATCATTTTTTTTTTGGTATCAACACAGTGCTATATATCGCATTCTAAATCCTTTGAATGCGGTTTTGATTTAACTTTCTTATATGCTCACTTTTCCTCGATGTAAACAAGCTGTTATAGAGAAATAAACTTTTGCTGCTGTCAAGTAAGTAATTTATGAACAAACTTCATGGAAGTAGATTTCAACGTGTCAATATGTACCAGAATATTTAAATTAATACAGTACCATGAGAAAACGGACGAGATTTATAATCCTTATCAATAAATAAATTGTTAATTTGAATTCTAAATATTTGAAGATTGGATACACTTGGATATTACTTTTTTAATATTTGTTTTGTAATTTTCCATGCATTTAACAATATTCACAGAAAATTACAAAACGAATGAAAATAAACGAATAAAATACAACATTGTTGTTGTTATTAGTGACACTTGCCATGGACAAGAATCCCCGAGGTATCAGCGAGTTTTAAGCCGAAAGGAGCGTCTCTTGTTTTTGAAGTAACGCCAAATAGGGCCAAGAGTACAATTTAGCTACACACTCAACAAAGTCGCTTGCACAGCCCATTTTTACAGGGGGGGGGAACTTTCATACACCTTACAGATAGAACGCAGAAGAACAACCATGCCCGAACTGGGACTCGAAACCATCAGCAAAATAGCTGAACACATAATCCTGGATAGGCTGAACTCCCACCTTGAGAATAACACTATACTAATTGATGAGCAATTTGGATTTAGAAAAGGAATATCAAGCCGTTGAATTTATTGAAGAAGGATTTGAAAATAAGCAGAAAGCTGCAGCTGTATTCCTGGACATTCAGAAAGCTTTTGACAGAGTTCGGCTACTTATTTACAGACTCATTAACTATATTACACTCCACCTATCCAAAGTTATTATCCCCTACCTCAGCAACAGATCCTTTAAAATTAAAATTGATAATGTATACTCTGACGTGAAACCTATATTCGCAGGAGTTCCTCAAGGATCTAAACTGAGGCCGGTACTTTTCTCCATATTTATTAATGATATACTCAAACAATTTAACACAATGTTATGTATGTTTGCGGATGATAATGCAATACTAGAGCGAAACAAAAACTTAAACTACATTACAATAGCTCTCAATCGACATCTAAAATCTCTTGAGGCCTGGTTCTTAAAATGGAAAATAAAAATAAATGCAACCAAAACTGAAGCTATGTATTTTACTAGAAATAACTACCATAAAATTACCCTCCCCTTAAAATTAAAAACCAAGTGATCCTGTGGTCTAAGGAATGTAAATACATAGGAGTCATTTTAGACTGTAAACTAACCTGGAAATCTCATTTTAATTACTTAACTCGTAAATTTTATCGCTTAATCTTTCGAAACTCCAAAATGATTATGAAAAACAAAATGCTTATTTACGCCACCTATTTACGACCAGTATTAACTTATGCCTGCCCAGTGTGGGGTTATGCTCCGGTCACTAACTTTAGAATTCTGGAAAAACTTCAAAATATCCTCCGCAATACCTGCTACATGAAATGGTTTATGCCTAGTTCGAACATGTACAAGGATCTCAACAATCCCACCCTCAAAAATTTTATCCGAAAAATAGCAAAAAACTTCTACTCAAATATGGGGAAAAAAATTGAAAATAATGCAATAAAAATATACCTAGATACCCACCTCCCCCAATCATGAAGCCAGAAATGTTCTTAAAATTAGACTGTATCTACTTCATTCTTAATTCAATACTTCCTAATATTTAATTAAAATTAAACAATAACCCTAAGTACTAGCGTTAAAACTTAAGCCATAATCCGAAAGATGCATAACCCACACACTTCTCCCATAGCAACCAATCAGAAAGAGTCCTGACACTCACCACCTCACCCTGCATAATTCCATAAATACAGCTTCTCCTGATTTTATACTCACAACCAGCAGCCAATGGAAATACAGCTTTTTTTTTCCTTCGCCATGCCCCCATCTCTCTGGGTATTCCAAGCCGAACCAGAGTCTATGGCAGTTCATATAAAGCAGCGCTCCTGTCCCGAGCCCGAGGGTAAGCCCCTGCTGGGGCTAGGCGCCCCGATAAATGAACTCTTAGCACCATTCAGATGCCACTTTCAGAAGACCACGCTTCATACTTACAGCCATGCCGCTCTCAATTTCACCAAGTTTAGGGATAAGCCCCTGCCGGGGCTAGGCGTCCCGTGAGCCCATCAACTACCGGTCCACTGTTCCTGAGCAAAAACGACTCCATAAAGACCAAAACCACAGAACAGGACACTTCCACTGCAAAGCTTAGCATCACCAAGGAGATAACCTCTGGAAAAGAGGCGGGAGCTCCAGAAATCATTCAGCTATATGTGTGTAGGAATTGTGATTGAAAATGGATTTGGGTGTGATGAATTGTTTTGGACCAGAAGCGGAGTTGGAGCCGAGGGTAACGGCGGAATTGTCCGACGGAAAGCTAGCGAGCTGCGAAGCTCAAGCGAATGCTTAATTGAGCTGCTGTGTGCAGAGTCCTGTTCACTGTGTTCATCTCGGCTGTACATATTTGTCGTTTTTGTGGTCGTGTAAATAAACGCTGTTTTTTTTTTTTTTACTGAGACTTTCCAATTGTTTCCTCACCATATACCAACTATATAAACGTTGTAATTATCGTACTAACTGATATTCGAACAACCGAAATTTCATACAACAAATTTTATTCAAAAATTAATAGAAATCCGCAAATTAGGGGGAAAGGCCATTTATCAAATTTTTAGCCAAAAGCGTTTTTGAGTCGCTGTCATACAGACAATTTTCCATTTTTTTAATTTTATAATTATTTTTTTTCCTAATCTAAGGAGATCTAAAATGTGGAGGGAAAGATCGTTCCCTCCACATTTACTTCTATACTTCTTCACAATAATCTACTTGGAACTCGAACTCGAGTTCGAATTTCAAGTAGATTATTATACTTTTTTTACACATTACGTAAATGATAAAAAAAAAAAAAAAAACTGTTATATCTATTTTAAATATGATATATGTTACCATTAAAGTATGAAATCCGTTATTTTATAGAATATCTAGTTATTCCCATGAACTCTCTTGTATTTCATGGCTTAACTAGTCATTTCATAGAATAACGATCTAAAGCCCGTTAAAGTGTAAAATAATCTATATCATGTATCTCGCACGACAAATACATTTACCTTCCACTAAAAAATGTTCGTGTAAAACCCAGTGACCCAACAAAAAATGTTTTTGTTTTAGAAATAATGTTCTTTGTAATTCCAAGTGACATTTTAGAAAGCCTTGTAGTAACAAAAGATTTTATGGTACATCTCCATAAATACCATTTATACACGGCATAAATTAGATAAATTGCTTCTTTTCATTTTAATTGTCTATCATTAGTTTATTTATAGAATACCTAGTTATTTCATTTCAGATAAATTGTTTATTTTACACTTTAACTGTCTATTAGTTAATTTATAGAATACCTCGTTTTTTCATAGAATAACTAGTTAAAATGTCAAATTAATAACTTATTACACGCTTTAACGGACACGATTAGTTATTTCATGGAATAACTAGGCATTTTATAAAAAAACTGCATTATATACTTTAACGGTAACATAAATATATTATATATATGATTCAGGGATCCCATCGAATGGCACCAATGATAAAACATAAAAAAGTTTAAATAAATATAAAATATTCATTATCAAAATGATCGAATTTTCATAATTCGCAGAATTTATCTTCTAATTTTTTTTTCATTCATTCTTGCTTTAGACAGCTATCATTCATGCGTATTTTTTTTAAAATAAAATATATTATCCTAAGTATCTTTCTGAATGGAAGTTCTAGTAAAACTGTTATATCTTGTAGATAAAACAATAAAATTCCCATTAATTATTTAAAACAATCATTTAATAAAATGGAATAACGGTCTCAATGATGAAATAAAATTATTTCAGTAACAGTAATCACATTTAGCAAATATCAACGATAAGCATAACAAATCCTTTTATATCCTAAAAATAAACTTTATTTAAGAATTGCACACGATTTTTTACATTGCTGTCTTCAAATGTATTGTAAAATGGCGTTTCAAAGAATCTTTTTGATTAAATGATCGACCACAAACACTACAGGAGAATGGACATTCTCCTGTATGAACTAGATTATGCCTTTTGAGATTTGAGAAATAATTTGTTGAATAAGAACAGCTGTTGCAGCGATAGCGTCCGTTTATATTTCTTTTTCGAGATGACAAAGTCAACAATTTTAACATATCACCACCTGGAATTAAAACAGAAATAAAAATATTTGAATAAATAAACCAAAATTAGATTACAGAACAGCAATTACAATAATTGAAAAATTACAGTTTTTTAAAAAAAATCTTTGATAATTATCATTGAAGACACAGACTTAAGAATGAAATAATAATAATAATAATTGGACATAAAAGCATTTAAAAAATAATTAAATAAATCTGAATTACATTCTCAATGCAAAATTCATTGGATTAATTAAAACGCTCTACATTAGAAAAATCACTAAAGTAATAAAATTTATCAGGGGTATATTAAGACATGCAATTCTTTTTTTTAAAATCTGAACTCAACATAAATACATTATTATTAATACATTAATTAAACACATTAAATATAATATTGATTAAATGTAAAGAACTTGCAAACTGAATGTCAAACCATTATTGGCATTTTGAAATGAGGGGAAAAAGAAGTCCTCGAGTTCGAACTTTATTTTAAAAAATAACATTGCATTTGAATACTTACAAATTTTTCTGCAATAAATACAATTGTCTACATATCATATTAAAAAAAATTGAACAGAAATTTTCACAGAAAAATATTATAACAACAAGGTGATATGTACTGAAATTTATAATAGTGATAGTATTTAGTTTTTAAATTCATAAACATCAATGCCTAATTGAACTGAACATGAGTGAATATCTTCCATTGGCAATGAATTATGTCATAATTTTTATCACCATATTTGATTGCTATCTAATTGTTAAATGCTTTTTAAAAGGTTTCAAATTGTACCACTTTTTTTTTTAAATCTGCAGAGGAGAAATAAAAATTCTAAGGCTACTTATCAACAACATTATTAATTACATACCTTTTGGTTTGATAAATAAGTATTCTAATACGTATATTATCTGCTATAATTTCATTCCCTTGAAAAATGGGGATATTATGTAAAAATTAGTTTTTCATGGGGGTTAGCATTTTTAAATTAAAGAACAGATGCAGCATGTCAGTTAGAAACAATACATCAAACATTATATGAAAGAAGATAACATGCCCTAATGATACTAAGCCTAAGGTGTCATTTATTTTAATGCATCCAAAATCTTACAAATTTACTTTTCCTCTGCACTATAACAAACTGCTCTCATTTTTATAACTATTAAATAAGCTCTTCAATTATGTACAATTAATACAATGCTACTAAGGCATTTGATTATTTTCTATTTTTCATTGAAAATTATACATTATTTTCCACAATTCATATTTTAATGTTGTATTAGTTATTACATTTTATCATAAAAATACACAAAAAATAAATTTAATAATTAATTTTTTTCATTCTATTTTTGCTATTCTTACTTACATAGTAAAACATAAACTAACATAAATGTTGGAAATTTTTTTAAAAAAATGCATTACAATCAATTATTGGTTATAATTATTTTTCACATTTATTAAATTTTAACACTAGTACATTTAAACACCATTCTTATTATTACACAAAAGTCTAAGCACGCGAATTATGCTACAAATTCTAAAGAATAAGAAAATAATGTATTCACTTCATAATTTTGGATTTCAAAATGATATTTTTGCTAGAACATCCTGATTTGAAACGATTCAAAATTTAACAAAATCTTTTTTACATGAAAACACATAACATTTGTATAAATGATGTTTAACTTTTTTTTTTAAATCTTTGTCACCAAAAATCCACTATTCATTTCAAGATAATAAATAATAGATTGCATAAAAACATTCATTCAGCTTTAAAAGATAAAACTCCAAAAATATCTAATATGCATTCAAGAAACATATAAATACAAGGAAATGAATAAGACAGTAAGCTAAACTGTTTAGTAGCTAAGCTGAAATCAAATCAAGTAATATAAATGACTTATCTAAGTTATAAATAATCTAAAAAAGAAAAAATCATAATTTCAAAGGAAAAATTGTTTACAAAATTCATCATTAGGAATATGATTAAAATTTTATCGTTTATAATTTTATTATTTGGCTTTTACCTAACATTTAATTTTGATAAAACTAAGAAACATAGCTAATTCAGCAATAAAAATACTTTCTTGAAAAAAAAAAAAGGACAGTAATTTTTTAAAAAAAATAATTAATATTACAATTTATGAATGTAGTTGAAATTAATGATTGTTTAAAAAGAATAGCAGAGATTTGTTTTATCCCTCTGTTTACAATTTTCCAAAAAAATTATAAGGATGAATTAATTCTATTAGATAGTGAATAATGTTTCCGATGACAGTGAATCTTTAGGGTTATTTTTTGGTTAAAGGAATTTGAGCAGAATGGGCAAACAAATGGCCGCTCTTGAGTATGAGTTAAGATGTGCCTTTTAGTATTTGCAGAAAACAATGAAGAATGAGGACAGAAAGGGCATTTGTAGCTACGAAGAATTTTTCCAGAACCTTCAATGACAGGAATTACTGAAAAAAGGAAAAAGAGATATTTTATAAAAATAGAATATTTACTTAAAAAATTATATAAAATTACATGATACAAACAAAAGGATACTAATGAAATGAGAATACATAATATTTGTATATTAGTAATTATATATAATAATTAAATACAAAAAAATACTACATTGCAGAGAAAGCATATAAGCTGAAGAAAATTAAAAGATATCCCTCCTTTCCCTTCCCACCAAAGAAATTCTAAATGTGCCCAGAATTGCTCAGATATATTTCTAATTTAGACATAGAAAGTACTAATAAGAAAGCTAGTTTAGATTTACAAACTGATGAAAAAGTGAGTAAATATTATAAGTCATAAATTTATAAAAGTATTAACTTGTCAACAATTTGGAAATGAGAATTTTTTCTTTTATTGAAATTTTTCCTAATGTAATAAAAGATTTTTATGAATTTTCTAAATGATGAAAACTAGCCCATTTTCTCAAGGCTAAATATATGAATTTTAAAAGAACTTCAAACAAAAATTGATATAAGCACCACAAAAATATAGAGTAGTTTCTTTAAACAAAAAATATCAAATTTTTTCTTCTTCTTTATCTAAAAGTATTTATTAAATAAATATACAAATTTGAGTATATTTCAAAACTATACAATAATTTAGTACATTAACTTGCTAAAAAAGTTTTAAGCAATGTTGATTTAAAAAAGGATTTGCTAGACTTTTTATACAATAAGGCAGTTTAGTATTCAAAAATGCTTCACAAAGATATATGGAGTAGATAATATGGAATTAAAATAATAAAAACTAATTTTAAATGATCTTCCCATTTTTAATTTAAAGAATTATATGGTATTAGCACATTCTAATTCTCAGAACATTGAAAGAATTGTAAAGAAATAAATACACTACTAACAGTAAATAAATTTAAACATAAGTAATAGTAAATACACAAATATATTTCAGGATTTCAACAACATACAATTTATTAAAAAGGTATAAGTACAAAAAAATTCTTGGGATATTAATAATTGTTAACTAAAAACTAGTATTAAAAACTAATACATTTAATTGCAATTAAAACACACAGTTATATTAATGGATTTACTAATAAATCAAGAATTCTCAGCAATAAAGAAATTGATTTTTAATGGTAAATTTATTTATAAATAAAGGAATAAAATACATTTTGATGACCTTTTTATTGTATCAGATAATATCTTTAGATATTCATAATATGTTCTCTTGCCACTTATGAAGGCCAGTGATTATTTGAAAATGCTGATATTGCTTTTCAATAATTGTAAGTAACTAAACAAAAAAGGCAAATGTTTGCTTCTCAATAAATATATTGTTTTAATTTTAATTTCATCATACTATTAGTTTGTAATTGGCTTTCGACTTTATGTAGCATTTTTATTGTGATTTTATATTCATTGCAATTAGTGTTAAAAATAAATGAAGACATAATACTCTTAAGGACAGCATCCTTTTAAAAATAAAAAATATATATATCTAAACATTTTTTTTATTATTATTTTTTCTGCTTGTATTTAATTATCTTAATGTCAATCTGAGAAACAAATATTTGTACAAGCTTTTATTGTTTGTATTTAATTATCTAAATGTCAAGCTGAAAAACAAATATTTTGACCTGATTTAAAATACTGAGAAATAATTTGTACAGTATCAATAATTATTTTAACAGTAAAGCTTATCCAGGTGAAACATACTAGTACATATTTTTATTCATCCAAAATATAGAATACACACTGTTCAAAATCAAGTTTTTAACAATCATAATTGCATTAAGATAAAATTATTTGATACCACTGATGCAGATAGTCTTTAAATAATTCTTTTCTATTATACAAAACAATTTTTTTTTAAATCCAGAGCATCTTCATGGATGAAAATTGAAACATTTTAAAAAAGTTTTTGGCTTAATTATTCTTTTTGATAATTTTTAAATCAATAAAGTATTTTTCAAAAAAATCTATTATTTCTTCCACATTAATGCACAAACTGGAAGCTCAAAGAATATAATAAAATAAGCTCTTATATAATTATTACTCTGGGCATAAACCTTGTTCTTCATGTTTCAAAAAATGTCTTATTAGTGAAGCCCTGTTGTGAAATCGAAGAGGACATTTACTGCAAGGATATGGTCGTTCCCCTGTGTGCAATCGCTTGTGAGTGGTAAGAGTAACTTTTTGATTAAAAGCTTTACCACAAAATGAGCAAACATATGGACGTTGACCAGTATGAATCAAGTAGTGTCTCTTTAAGTTGCCCAAAAATCTTGAGGAGTATGAACAAGCATCACACTGGTATATAAGATCAGACTTATCACTACTCCTCAATGAAGTATAGCTAATACCAGAAGTCCCATCAGAATTTCGTGAATATTCAAGATCATTGACACCTATGCATAAAAAAAACAATGAATCAGCAATAAAAATATTAAAAACTAATGAAAACATTAATTATACATTTTCAGATAAATGCTAAGGTATTAGATTAATTAAAAGAAAATGATATAGTATGCTTTACACATGCATTTAATTTTAAAATGAAAAGCTAATAGCTACATTCTTAAATATAAATATAAATATATATATATATATATATATATATATATGTATGTAAAATGCATACACAATGTAATATATGAATATAAAACATATGCAATGTATGTAAAAGTAGGCAATAATATATGCACACAAAAAAAAGTTTTATAATTTAAAATAAATAAGAGATCTAAAACTTTCAGGAAAGCACACAGAAATAATTCATTTCATTTTTATACAGAAATAGAAAATTCACATTAGTTTGATTTAGTACTCTTTTTAATAAAAAGAGAGTTGCCCTTAATTGCTTTGTGAATGAAAATGAACGTAATTACTTAATAAATATGTATTTAAAAAAATTAGTGAAAAAGCATGTTTTAATTTCTGTACCAAAAGATAGTATCAAAGATACTATTTTTTAATTTCTGTATCAAAGATATATCAATATGAATATAATATTCAGTGATTTATCTCTTTTTTTCCCTTTTGAAAAAGCTTATATTTATTTTAAAACCATACAATATATTTTTCAGCAATTAGCTAATTTATGATCTATCCTTTTCAGTTTATATTTTGAGAAATTTCTAATGAAATATATTTTGAAAGCACTTGTAAAGTCATGGGACATTAGCAATAAGATCTCAAACACTAAATGGAAAATCTTAATGAATAAATTTAAAGAAAATAATTTTAGCATGATGATAAACAAAAATTAAATTTCTTATTCCAGTTTTTTTTCTTATTATTGCTAAGTAATTAGCAGCAATTCATTATATATATACACAACATAAAATCATTTACCATATAAAACAAATGCTTTAAGCTTTAATAGTTTTCTGTTAAAGATACATACATTATACCAAAGAATTTGAAATCATATTAAGAACCCAATACAAATAGTATGAAGATAGCTGAATTGTCCCCCTGCTTAATGGTTCTGGATAAATACATAAAACACTTCTAAACAAATAGAACTATTTTGACAAAATCTAGTTTTAAATCCAATTTTTGACAGTAAAATGACCAAACATTATTTTATTTCATGTTTTTTCTTTCTTTCTATCCTCTTAAGAGAATAAGCATACAAATTACTAATTTCATCTGTCATACAGACTTTAGAAAAAAAAAGATTATAGTTAACTACAAATACATTATAGGTCTTGCAGAAAAAGACAATAGTTTTTCCTTTAGTAACAAAAGTTTTATAACCTTATAGAATGGATATTTTGAAATATGTATATAAAAATATTTACGAAACATGGCTTTTTAAAAAAATATAAAAAGCATTATTATTCTGGTAATTATGCAAAAAATAAAACTATATTATGCACATTTTATATGGAAAATGATTAATATTAAAAATATTTCAGAACACAAATGGTTAATTAGTGAGAATTATTAAAAATAAGCAATTTAGAATATGGAAACATTTTGTCAGAAAGTTTAGTAAATACAGTTGATGAATCCATTTTGTAAATAATATAGGCTGATATATATATATATATATACACACACACTATTATTTTCAAATTTTACATAGTTTTAAATGATTAATTTGGTATACATCTGAATTCGTCACAAATTAAGACAAAAAATTTACCACTGATGGTAATTAGAGATTTGCATAGAACTAATATTTTTGAATTAAAGCAGGTTAGTTGCATTAAGCATAATTTAATAAGCATATTAGAAATATTATCTAAACAGACACAATCTAAATAAAAGTATTCATATAGAATGGATAACTATAATTTTCCTAAAATTCTGATGTTAAAAATGCACATAATAACTCATATAGCATTTTAAAGTATAAAAACCACAATCAACACAATTGAAACTAGCAAAATTTTACAACTTCATGGAAAATAATGATTAATTTTCAATTTTTGTTGAATGGAATGATATTTCTCTTCCATATTTAAATTAATTTGTTTAAAACATTATAATCTAAACATTTAAAGTTTCACATTCAAAGTAGTTTTTAAAATATGCATGAAAAAAAAAGAATACTATATGGGTTGTAAATAAAATAAAAATTTTCACACCATTAAACAGTAAATTAACAAACATAATTCTAATGAAATTGTTAAAGGGAGGAAAAAAACAATGTGCATAAAAAACCAATACTTTATTAAAAAATTACACTGTACAGAACAAAAATACAATAATTTTTAAAGTCTTATTCGAACAGTTGAAATATTAATGATGTACGATCAAAATAAGTATCTTATTTTTCTTGGAAATGTACAAGCGAATGTACTCTAAGATTAGATTTTTGAGTGAAAGATTTATGACAAACTCCACAAACAAAAGGTCTTTCATTCGTATGAACTCGAATATGATGTTTTAAAGCTGTAGTATAGTTAGTTGAATATGGACATACTTTACACTTATGTCGAAATGTTTTTTGAACCAAAGTCTTGGACAGCTGAGGAAATGGTCTATGCTGTCTTTGCAACCAAATGAAATCTGAAATAAATTAAAAACAAGTTTGGGAAAATATTTAAAGTGAAACAAATTCAATTTGAAAGAATGATTGACAAATAAACATCTAAGAGCATTTTAGAAGAAGTAAAACAAATGATTTTAGGAGATGAATTTTCAGCTATTATATTACATGTATGTAAATTATTGATTCACAAGCTATTATAGACTATGTTGCAAATATGCAGCAATTTAATTTCAATATTGGGTGCACTTTTACAATCATCATAGATTTAAAAAAAATATTTTCATTAAAAAGCTCAAATTATAATAAATGTTATACATTTTTTAAAAATGATTTTGAAATTCCAAAGGTACATTCTTTAAAATCAATAAGTAGAGTTATATTAATAATTTCACAAAATTACATTTTTAAATTGTTATTACAATATCAATTAATGGATATATATTACTTTTAAAACTAAATTTCCTATATATGAAATAATTTAATCATAAAACACATTTCATCCACCATTAAAATTTATTAGTATTTGTTGTTTATACTTTTATTGATATAATCAGTGAAGTAAATTATATAAATGGAATTTTATTAACTATCAAAATTATTTACTAGTAAAATCAAAATGAATGACCTAAAATGAAATTAATCTGCAAAATTTTCAGGTGTGAATATTAAATTTAATTTTAATGTCAAAATCTAGATAACTTTAGCTGCAAAAAGTTTCTGTATATATGGAAAAATACTGTGAAAGATCATGATTTAAAAATATGTTGAAATGTTAAATAACTTACAGAACTCAATTTGATAGTCATGTAATTAAAATTAACAAAAAGTAAAAAAGTCACAATGAAGGTGATAGAGGACATATATGCCATCCTGCAAATTATTTAAAAAAAGAAAAGGAAATTTATACAGAACTTCATGGAATTTTAATTTCTGATTAACATAAAAAAAATTAGCCCAATTAGATTATTTATAAAATCAACACTTTTATTGCATCTACAGATTTTTCATTATAAAAAATATTAAACATTTGCTTGATATAATCATGATTACATATTTTAAAGAGTATATAAATATTTCATCAGGACATTTAATCATTTTATAACACATATTCATAATGTAATCCACGGAATTAGTTACTAGAATTGCTAGCACATTCCTTTTTAGATTAACAGATAGTACAATGCAGCTTATCGTTGTAAGGATGAAGAATTTTATAAACTTAAGAGCCAAATTAATGATATTAGGCAAATTTACATGATAAAAAGTTAAATTTTGACAGAAATGATGCTTTACATCTATCAGTAGGAAATATTTCTAAATTCTTAGTCATAAAAATTTCAAAATTATGAAATAAGTTATTTTACAACACTAAACTTATATGATCATTCTGGAATTATAGTTTATCTCATTTTGAGATAAAATAAATACATTTCAAATACATTCTGAAGAAAAATAAAAATAAAGTCACTAGAACAACATTTATCTATTTATTTTAGTAGAATAATAAATCTGATAGCTACCATTTCTACTATATAAAAAAAAATTATGGATATTGTACATCTGTCATTACACAATTTATATGCAGGCATAATTATAATGTATTTAAAACATAAACTTATTGCACACAGTTATCCAATAATTTTTTATAATTTTAGATACACAGTGAAAAGAAAATTATATACAAAAGTTCAAATTTCACATATTAATGAAAAAATATTGCTTCAACATAGAATTTATGTACATAAACCAGATTCCAATTAGATTATAAAACACATCAGGAAATAGAATGCAGATGAAAATATCAATATTCTTAAAAATAAATTAAGTACATCACTAATATCAACATTAAGAAAAAACAACACTTAAGATTATTTTTCAATATCATAACTCTGGAAAGCATAAATATAATAAAAAGAAATAATTTATAACAAACACAAAAAATTAATAAAAAATCACATTTCAAAAGGTATATATATTATTTTATTTCTAAATATTGGCAAATCAAGTTCCTTTTTTTAATGACTTTTTTCTAGAAAAAGGGAATGGAAACCAATACATTTAAAATTAGTAGTATAAGAATAAGTGCACAGTGTTTATTTTTTGTATATCATTATCAATGAGTTACACCCACAAATGCTTTAATTAGCAAATCTTCAAATAATAAAATTAAGTTCATTCAAGAATCAAGGAAGGAAGAAAAACATACTGCAGATTTGTAAAGTATGTAAGTATATTTAAAAAATAATTAACTCTATATATAGGAAACACTTTGCCATTTTTTTTCCTTGCAAGAGTAATATTGTAATAAATTAAATACATAAAGACATTCACATCCCAGCATATTTTTAAGTTTTTAAGTCTCTAAATTGTAATAACCTTAAGTAAAGTATTCACTTAAAAATGACCATTCATTTTTAATAATATATTCAGGAGAGAGTGAACAGCTAAGTAAAATGGTTAGATATAAATAAGGCGGTTACATATTAATTGCAAAATCTTCATTATTTTAAAAAATATTGAAGCACTGCAATATTTTTTATATCTAAAATAAGCCCATAATGAAAACATGATTTGAAAATTTATGCCACTTACATGTACCAACAAGTAATAAAATATGCCTGAAAATTAATGATAGAAGTTATGTCCACTAATGATAAAAATTTTTTAGAAAGACAAAATAAGCCGACATCTGAGGAACTGCTACTTAATAATTTATTCATCAGTACAATTTTTCCCCACAGTAATAACATATGTAGGTTTAAATAGCAATGCAAAAAATAAAAATATAAAATAAAATTTGCTTAAATAAAAGTAAAATATTTAAAATTAAGTAGATGGAAAAAAAGGGGATGGATGATCTTAGTAATCAACTTTTACATTATAAAATAAGCAAAGTAATATATTGAAAATATACAGTAAATTTAAAACCTTTTTTAGCACATTTATTAAATATTAGGAACCTCTAAACAGTTTGCAAATGATAATAAAAATTATTATTCATAATTTCAAAGACAATAAGATTTACAGGTAAAATTTACAAATAACCTCTTTAATAGTTATTCAATAAATGATTTTCTTTAATTATAAGATTAGCAAGATTACATGAGAATGAACGTATGACAAATTTATGTTTCTAATTGACAATACTTTCCAGGTGAGGGAAATTTTAAAAATTAGAAATGAGATACTGGAGAAGTAGAAATTTGAACTGCTATAATATATTACGATATGAAAGCAAAAGTAGTTTTTACAATTATAACTGAAGAGAAACAAATTCTGTCCTTTTAAAACTTCTTTGTAATATAATTTTTTAAAACAATTAAATTGTTAAATTATTTTTCTCAATTCTAATTTTTTTTAAAGCACGGAAAGCTACAAATAGTTATTGCAATATTTTTAAGGTAACACTTGCTAAAAATCAAAAATAGGTATTCCTCAATTTGATTAAATATTACAACTATACAATAAAAAATATTTAAAAAGTTGAAGGAACTTTTAAAATAAAGGATGAATCTAACATATAAAACATTTTCCATTTTATGCAAAAATAAATAAATAATAATAATAAATAAAACAGAAGCATGGGAACATAAATTTCTAGAAAAATGAAACATCAAAAAACAACTCAAAGATGCTCGAAAAGTGCAGGATGAATGTAATTAAAGTACAGATACTAAGAATTCAATTCTAAAATAAGTATTGCACTAAATATAACATTTCATACACATTAAGTTGAATTTAGGGTAGTAAAAATATTTTTAAAAAGGAAGTATCTTATGCAACTTAAATTTAATTGATATTTCAACATAAATTTTTGAAAAAATAATTATATTAGTAAAACATTTTTTTCAATGTCAAAAGTAATTATAACTACTGTTATAATTTTGGATTCTACAAATTTTTGTCAATTGCAGTTAACTTAAATTGTAGGTAATTTAAAATGACTTATATGGTATAAATGTGGATAATTTAGCTAATTTTAAAGGATTGAGCCTTTAGATAGATTGATAGATAAATAGTTGTCTAAAAATGCACATGATAAATTTTTATCAAGATAAATATACTGAACAAATTTTGTAAATTATTTATGAAACAGATCAGTTAGAAAAAAAGTTCATCTGAATAGCAAGGGGAACAAGGGAATTACAATTAAATCATAGTGAATGTGTAAACAAAATGCTCTTTCACGGTTAAAATTCATGCTAATTTTTTTCCTAATAATGAAAATTTGAGTTAATTTTTTTTTCTCTTCTTAATCTTTTATAAATCTATTTCTTCTTGTCTAAATGGAGTGTGCATGGAATTATGTTATTTTTCTTTATAACTGAACTCTTAAACATTTATATATATTAGTTATAATCAGCCTATTAATTTAAAATGCACTTATGACAAATTTGCATCTGAAAATAGGTTTACCTAGTAATAAGGGGCAAATTTAATCCATAAGAGCTATTTGAGTAATATCTACATACAATAAGCTGAATGATAAATGTCATTAAGATCCAGGAGGCATTTAACTACTTTGTCATTTGTAACACATCTAGCACATTAAAGTGTAACTTCTAGAAAGTTGCCTTAGTGCACTTCAAGTGTTCTTCCACATTTTAAAAATTTTAATGTTTACTTGTTAGAATTTTTATTTTTGTTTGATCTAATGTTGTTTAAAAGCTGAAGGAAAAAAAATTGCAGACAGGAAAGGTCAACAAAAGGATTAATTGGGCGGGGGGATATAAGATATTTGATTAATAACTAAATTCTGAAACAGAAATTTATGCTTTTCTCTTAATAATTAACATCTAAAAGCATTTTAAAGTTTTAATGACTGATAAAATAAGGCTTCTATTATCATAAAAAAACGAAATTGTTTAGTTTTTACTCCAAAATTTACGTTTTATGAAAATTTAGATAACCAATAAGAAACTGGATGCAGAAAAAAAAAAGCATAATAATGAAAATCATCGACATTAGATTATACAATATGCATATTGCAATTATAGTTTTAGAACAATTAAGTGTTCCTTGCTAAAGTCAAGTTTTTATACAATTGCAAAATATATGTCTTTTCAAAAAGCTATATGGATTTACATACTATATACAGTTCATAAATATAATTTCAACTGCAATTTTAACATAAACTTCAACCTTTTCCATAGAATGATACAAATATGAAAATATAACAGATATATTAAACTTGAACAATTAATATTCCCATAATCAAATTTATTAATCTGCAGAAAAATATTGTCCCAAAATTTCACCAGAAGTATCATTTTTCATATGCAGTCGTTTATGGTTCTTCAAACTGGATCGTTGTGTAAAACGCACCAAGCAGATATCACACTGAAATGGTTTTTCACCAGTGTGGATGCGAGAATGCTCTTGTAAGCTAACTTTTTGATTAAAAGATTTGCCACAAACTGTACATGCAAATGGACGTTCTTGAGTGTGAGTCAAGTAATGTCTTTTCAAATGAGAAGGACGGTTGGTTGCATAAAAGCAGTATTGGCACTTGTAGCGCAGATTTTGGTAATCCTTTTTGGGAGAACCCATTAAAAAACAATATTGAGAAACTGAAACATAAATAAAAAAAATTAATACATAACACATAAATACCCTTAATTACTGAAAAAAAGAGAACACTCTTTTGATAATACTACACTAATGTTCTAACTAAATAAAAGATATGTAAAATAAAAATATATAAAATTATAGTAAATTTTTCAATTAAAAAATAATTTCTAAAACAAACTAAATTTTCTACTTTTTTTCTATAGTTAAAAAACAATAAACAAAACTATCAGACTACAAAGTAGCAGATTAATAATTTAAAAAATATATAAATAATTCCATTCTATACAAACTAAATTTTCAGCATTCTATTTAAACAATTAGTTATTCACAAAATAATGAAAAAGAAATCAAATAAGTTTCAATGAAAAACAAAACAAAATAAAATATACAAGAACCATTATAAATAAAATATTTGAAGAAGTAAAATGCTCTTAAACCCCTTCACATATATCAGAAAATAGGTTAAAAACTAAGCAATTTTAGAATACAAAATATCAAAGTTTATAAATGTGATTAAAAAAAAACAATTCATCAAAAATAAACAAAAGAACTTTCCAAAAAACAATAAGAATATTAATTAATGTTTTGAAATATTAAGGAAAAATAATATAACTAAACATATAATAAATATTTTTAACACAAGAAAAATATATTCATCATTTTATGGACATTCTATGAGATAATAATTTCAAAACAAAAAAGTACACAAATGTAAATAAACACAAAAATACATGCAAGAGATGTTTGAAAAAATTATACAAGGACAACACATAAATACATGCAAAGAAAATGTTTTATATAAATGTTCAAAAAAGCAAATAATACATTTATGCAGAAGAGATAACATTCAATCAAATAATTTTTAAAAAACCATAATTTATGCATGCAGTAATTTTATGAATGTAAAATTAAAGGAAGAGGAAGAATTATGCAAGAAAAAAAGTTTGAAAATTACCTTATATAAGCACAGAGCTGAAATAAAAAAAAAAGGATTTTTTTATAAATATTCTGTTCAATAAATTAAACAAAAACTAATAATAAAAATCAGATTCTTGATTGATAGCTATTCCAGTCATCTGTTAACAAAATTTTTAAATAGTTACAAGTGCATTAAAAATTTTTAATAATTAATAAGATTTTTTTTTCCTTTTAAAATCAAAACAAAACTTTAGACTTGGGTAAATATTAGGTTATTTACATTTAGGTAAGTCTAAGAATTATTCTGAAAGTATTATAAAATTGTTTTCCTTTTCCATTAAAAAAAATATATGATCTGAAAAGAACTTAGGCGCCTAAATGAAAACGAAATATACAAATTTTATGTTTAACTACCCAAGCTAAAACTGTACTTTGCCTTCAGATATTTCTTGCATATACACACACACACAAATCATACACTAAAATAGTCTTTTTTTATAATAATGTTTTCACAATCAATTTTTTATCACTAAATTTCAGTATATAACATTAAAAAATACTAATAATTGTAAGGGTTTTCAGTCATATTGGGTAGATATATTTAACCCTAATTACATTATAAAAAATACTTTCAGTAAGAAACAATCTAAATATTACATGACAAATGACATTAAGATTGCCAATGTAATGATTCCATTCATAAATATATAAATAACGAAATGTAAGAAAATAGTTTTTAAAATGTTATAATAATAAACATTACAATCAATTTGTAATATCAATTAAAATAACAGAACACTAGTTAATCTAGTACTACATATTAATTTTTAAATATTCAATAGTATTAACATATTAAACGAAAAACTTCCAAAAAATATACACTGTTTGTTTATTAAAAAATATAATTCCATTCATAAAAAAATGATCAACAAAATGTTAAAATTAAGGAAATAGAATACTTATATTAATAAATATATAAATTAGCAGTAAATTTTTTGAATAAAATAAAAACAAGTATACAATAATGTAGAATTTTAAAATGTAGCTTTAATATTTATGTAAATAAATAATGATATAAATACTTAACATGCATATTTAGGATTATTTCATATTTTAGTTGCAAAAACCAGGTGTGCTTTTAAGTGGATTATGCTTTATATTGTATTTCTGATTGTCAATAATGTATTATGTAATGTTTCAGGATGCAAAATAAAATAGTTATAATAAAATTAAAGCTATGTGAATTTTCTACATGGAAATCACTCTTTTAAAATGTTTATTTTTTTTACTTATGTTCACAAGACCAGAAAGGACTGATTAAAGCATAAAAAAAAGTAAAGTAAGAATAAAATAGTTAATTAAATTTACAACATAATGGGTCAAAAATATTTTACCGATTAACTATTAACAAAATTCTACCATGAAAATTAATATATATTAAAAACATTCATTGCTTTTAGCATTTAATAACATTAAACAATTTATATGTAATTTTCAAAGCACATTTCATTACAGAATAAATTATAATCAACAAAAGTTTGGTGAATAAAGTTAAATAGCCAAAGAGCAGCCATGCAAAGTTTTACAGTGAGTATTCAAACTTTCCTTTTGAGTAAATCTTCTAAGACATAGGCTGCATTGAAATGGCTTCTCTCCAGTATGTTTTCTGTAGTGTCTAATCAATTTTGATTTGTTGTAATTGCTATAAGAACACTGATCACAGAAATATGGCACACATTTTGATGCAAGTGGATAAGAGGAAGCATTTCTTTTATAACCATACAATTTTTCACTACCTAGGAAAAAATATATATATAAATAAAAAGTTATAGCTTTTAAGAATAAGAAAGTTGTTTTATACAGATTGAATATCAGTACTTGATAGAAGAAAAACAATATGTAATTCAAAAGAGACTGAATAATTCATTACATTGGAGTTTACTTGAATTAATCTCAAATATATCAAAAATTTATTTCTGTTTAAATTTACAGATAATAAGTTAGATAAACAATTAAACAGGGTTTTCATAATTATTATATTATGAAAACCTTGAAAATACACAAGGTTTTAAGAGATACTATGAGACATTTCTTTTAGACTGCTCCGGAGCACTCATATTTCTTTTAATACATGTAAAAAGCATTTAACAAAATGCACATCATGAATTACATGTTACAAGCCGACATCAAAAATGATTTCGCTTGATAATGTTCACATATCATCATAACAAAATGAAGTTGGGTGAATATAAATAAATAATAATTTCTTTTTAAAAAAAAGAAAAATCAACAATCTACTGATTCAATTTGAATAAATTATTTATTATCTTTTTCTTAAATTATCAAAATCAATATGAAGAAAAATCAAAATCAATATGAATATACTATTCTGAAATCAGTTGTTTTGAATTAGCTTGTTCATCAAATTAATAAATAGAATTTTAAAAACTTAAAAACCATTAATTATTTTTAAAAAGTATAAAAAGACAACTAAACTTGCCAACTTGAATATAAGAAAAGATAACAAGTTAGATCTGATTTTTTCTAATTAATAGATCACATTTAAAGAAGTAAATAACTAAAACTGAGAAGTATATAGAATGTATTGAGTTTTCTCATTTAATAGTTTATAAAAGTCCCAGTTACAAACAGACCCAATTTCAATGGTTTTAAGAATGGAGGGGTAATAAAACATAAAAGTGTAGCCTTCTACAGTAGAATGACTGTAGAATGCTACAATTTTTGATCTCCTAATACTTTTTAATATCTCATAGCATTTATTTTAAGCTATTCATATTTTGAGTTCTTATAAAATATGCTGATAGAGAGACATTCTGTTAAAAAACATACTCCTTCTAATTAAAAAAAAAAACTCTTATTCAAACAGGTCATGACAAGGAAGTTTTAAAGTATCTAATCATCAAATCCTACATGATCATCTCAATTTAAAAGAAGACAATATTTGACAGACAATTACCACACTTTCTAGATGTGCTCGAATGATTTCTAGTATCAGAGAAGAAAAAAAACGATCTTCTTGTTTTAAAGGTATGCAAGTTATTTATTTGAATGCAATTAATATAATTTTTTGAAAGTTAATATCTTTAACCACAATTTATTTTCAATCTATTTTATGATCTTAAGACTTTTATATAAAGCTTAATCTTTGAAAAGTTGATATGACAGATACAATCTCTCATCAATTGCACAAAGAATTAATGCATAATATTAATATAAGTGGATGGAGAATTTCACTCCTAAACTAATTGAAAGTGCTTAAAGGAATGCAGAAAATAATTATAAATATATGAAAAAAAAATTTAATTTGAATAGCAAAGCCTTTTTTTCTCATTTGTCATGAACTGAATGAATGATTTAAATGTAAATAAAATATATGATTTATGACATATTCTTCAAAATAAATAGCCATTATATTTTTTTAATAACTAAAAATTTATAAATTCCATTGATACATTGAAGAAAATCTGTTCGCTATTGAGGATATCATTTGCATCATAATTCTTTTTTTTTTCTAGGAGCAAACATTTAATTTATAATTAAATATATAAAATATTATTTTATGTAAATAAAAAAAAAATTGCAGTAATTAATACTATTCAATTTCTTATTCTTTTTTTAATGGCATTATTTTTAAACACAAAACAAAAATTACAAAAAATATCATTTAATATTTGAATCTCCATTGATTTCATATAAAACTGAATTTTTTAAAAAAATGAAAGTTGCTAAATATTACTTATGCACAATATGAAAAACTTAGGTCGATTATTCAGATTTATATACAATCAGTTTTCTATTCTATTTTATGCGTAAATATACAATATTTAAAGGTATATGAAACATGATGGCTAACATTTGATGAAGATGAAGATCATTTTAATCTTTTTTAAAACTTGGAAACAAAAATTTTGTTTTCAAGAGGACAATTCTACCAATTTTCTGCGTTTTCCCATCTCTATTTTTCCCTGTTGTTGGATGAAAAAAATGCAAGTATTATCTTTCAAAATATTTAGTGCTATTTTTTAAAAAAAATCTGCAATACAATGAAAAAAAATTATAATGCATATATCTATGAGAAACTCTCAGAACACAACTCATTTCAAATATCTTACCTAAGAATCTCCATTTAAGTAATAACTAAAACTCTTTCAAATAATTACTGCACAATGCTTTTTTGAACAAAGCTGTGACAAATATCCATTTATTTTCACTAGTCATGTTATGAAAAGGCAGATAGAGCATTTTTATTAAAGTTATTAATTTTTTTAGTAAATCATAAAATTTTCTGATAAACAGTATTATATTTTACTGAACTTGGAGAAAGTTAAAATATTTCATTTTGTTAATAGATAATATATTTAGAAAGAATAGGGTAAAAAATCACAATAAATTTTAAAAATATAGATTAAAACAGTGAATTATATAAAATACTTCACTTTATACTGAAAACAAAAATAATGAAGTTGAAATGTATGCAACATTATTAATACAGTTTACTTTTATAAGGTTTTTAGGAACCTGTTATAGCCATGTATAAAATTCAATATCAATTATAATCATATTTATCCAAAGAAATCAAATAAGAAAATGATATTGGAGCAATTTTCATACACAAGAAAAGAAACTGTTAAAAAAAAGTCGTGGCATGAGAAAAAGACAAAGCTTGTCTTATCAAAAATATGTTTTATTTACAAGCAACAAATACAACAAAACATTTCTTAATGAGAACAAAATTGATATTAACTATATATAAAAATATTACTTTAAAAGTTTCATTTTTAAATACTTATTCTGCAATTAATTATATCATGATTCTTAAAATAACTATGAACATTCATATAAAAGGTAAAAAAAACCAATTTTAAGTATTTAGAAACATAAGGTCTGAAATTTATCTGTCAAAAATATTCATTTTCCTAACATCAGAAAAAGCAAAGAGAAGAAATATCAGAAAAAGCAATGAGAAGAAACATCTTTCTATGTAATAATAAAATATTTTTAAATAAAAATGATATTGAAATTTGATTTTTGTCACTAAATTCATCGCAGGTTCAGAAGGTTTTTATTAGCAACATATCTGGAATTAAAACTTATGAATTAGTAAGCTTTGTTTTATAAATACACATTACTTTAAATTTGATGAATACAAGCAAACAATTAACAGTAATATAAGATAAAAATATGTTTTAAAGTTGTATTTATTTAATTAATATAACCGAACATTTATTCAAAATTTAGTGTATAAAATATCACATGAAATTATAGATAATGTTTCTCATATGAATATATTTTAGAACTTAAGAGGTGAAATAATATGGCAGTAAAATCAATTGAAATTTAAGTAAGGCTTAAAACATTATGGACTTTTCTGTCATTACTGTTAGGAAGCAATTACAAGAGTGATTGCAATGACATTCTAAAATATCTAAAAACTAATGTGGAGTAAAAATTTTGAATACTACACTTTATATGATTTTGAATCAATAAACTGTCAGTGAAAAACACTTATTTTACTAAAAGGACACAATTGTTTCAATTTTTTTTTCTTTTTCACATAAGCTTGAACTCTCTACAAAACTTATATAATTTTCACATTTCTACAAATTGGTACATATTTTTTTCACTAAAACAAAATTTATGACAGTGAATTTGAGAAAAAAATTACCTGTGAAAATAACTTCTGAATTTTTTTTTAAACATATTTACCCTGAAACTGTTAAGCAACTGCTAGGCATTGGCTAGCCTTATGAAGTCATCACAGGAACAAAAATACACTGTTGAACTTTTCTATTACTTCATAAAATGAAATTTTACAGGTGAAAACCCTGTAATTTGTATCTAAATGACCCATATTCCAAACAGGTTATTTAAGTTGGAATCCTCTACCAAAATAAATAAATAAAAATAAATCATTACATATACATTAAATGAATAGCTCCAATTTCAATATATATAAGAATTTTAGAGGTATTCTGATCAAGAGAAAGAAATGCATACCTTGTCATCATTTATTCAATTAACTCCTGTTTCTATGTAAGTACATGGTTAAAGCCCAAAAATCTGGACTTCTATACTTGATGATTCTGTAATTGGTTATAGATAAGTGGAAACATATTGAATAAGCATTCCACGCTATTTACAGGCATTACTCACTTTATTTTTCTTTATAGTAATTGGCCACAAGATTTATCAACATAAAGCTTTTGTTCAGAATACTCAAAGAAAAAAGAAAGATATGACTTAAGAAAGCTAGTCAATTTACTCACCAGATTTAGATCCAATTAAGCATATACTGAGCACCTTGTATTTCTGTCTCTAAGGGCTCTTCAGTAGATAAAAAGATTAATTCCAGTAGTTTACTAAGGAATTTCACAAGACATAATCAATAATTAGATAAACTTTATGAAATCAAAGTTTGAAGTTTGCATTTATCATTAATAATCAGAGGTAATAATTTGTAGCCATAAAAGTGACTTTTTTTTAATTTATTATGCTTTTGAATTCAATTTTCAAATTAATTTTAAATCATATATTAAATTATTTTTTAATATAAATATTTCAAAGTTATTTATCATTTTTTCTGATTATTAACACATTAGTTCTGTTCTTATCAATATCATTTAACACTGAGGAGAATTCAAAATTACTTTATTGTATTTTAAATTTAATAAAAATAACATTAAAAAGTTATTCCGTCAAAAATATGAAAATATTTTTGTAGCTCATAAATTCTAAACATCTTCAAAAATTTAATACTGTAATTTTTTAAAATAGGAAATCTCAAAAATTACAGGCAATATAAATAAGCATATGATTTTAATAAATAAATTATAAAAAATGCTAAGAAAATTAATTACACATTTATCTAAGTACAAGAAATGAAAATGGGTACTTGTAAATGCCAGCCATCAGTGATATTAACCACCCAGCAAGTTTATTGGGGGAAAAAGTAGGAAGTAAAAATATTAAGGGGAAAAAAAAAACTAGAACATCAAATTCAAATTGTATGTTTAATACAAGGAGTTTGAAATTCTGAATATTTTTAATTAAGCTGATTATGAGTTAGCTAGTAATAGCAAAATCAAAAATACAGTAAAGAATAGATACTGAAGAATAATTATCAGAATTCACAAATCATTTTGTAAATTAGTTAATAAAATGCATATAGGAAATACATTTCCAAATTAGCTATGTAACGGAACTGTGGCAACGTCACCTAGAGGAAACATCAGCGCCACCTAGATCAGTCTATCCGCTAAGCCACCATAGCCAGTCGACCTCCAGCCAACATAGAGAGAGCGTCTCGATTGAGGATTGTCTTTTGTTTTTCGTAAATGTCTTAATTGGTTTCGTTATGTTGTTCCTTTTGTTATATAACTGTTTGTGTATGTGTTTATGTTTAGTGAATGTCTACAAATAAATAATGTTAAAAGCTAGCCGTGGTAGTTATTGAAGACAAACGGTTATAGCTATACACCTCTTATAGTTATGAACCAGAATTTCTGAAGCCATTGATCAAAAACATGAATTTAAAGATATATGCATATAGGAAAATAATAATAATAATCTTAAAGTCCTTTTTTTGTGTAAATATATTACATAATAATTAAGTATTAAAAGTTATATAAAATGGTAGAATTTAAAAGAAAAAAAACAACACAAATTAAAAATTTTAAAATATTTAATACTAATATTCAATAAAATAAATCAAAACATTCCATGTAATTGCTTACAGTGATATTTCAAATGTCCTTTCTGTGTAAACCCTTTAAAACACAATGAGCAAACAAATGGCTTTTCTCCAGTATGCACTCTGTAATGTCTTTTTAATTTTGCACTATTGTTAGATGAATAGTCGCATTTGTCACAGAAATGCACAGTGAATTTTGATCCTGATGAATAGAAAGTATATTTTGATCCCAAGTTATTTTCTAATATATTATCTGTGTATTGTACTTCATCATTATCACCTGTAATGAAACAAGGAAACTGTAACTGGATGCAAGTATCTAAACTATTTTGTTGAATTATTAGACACAAACTGAATAATACAAAACTATACAAAATAAGTATTTAAGTAGTGGCATAAATATTTTCAATAAAAATATAAAAGGCACACTTGAAGATTCAGTTTATATTTAAAAATCACAAGGAAATTTTTAGCATCCCTAAATATTATTAATTTATTTGGAAACTAACAATATGAAAGAGTTATGATTTTTCTTCAAACTTTTTAAATTTATAATTATATTATATGTAGAATGCCAAAAGAAATTAAATTCTATTAACATATAATCCACTTATTTTCAGTGATAAAACTGGTTTATTGTTGCTTAATAGAGTTCAAATAACTTTCATTTCTTTTGATTTAATTAAAGGAATATTTTATTATTAGATTAGTTCAATAATTTTACTTAAAAGTTGAAAAAAGTTTGTAAATATGAATCAGAATTTTAAATGAATTGTGAGTAAAGAAACAATTCTGGGAAATATAAAATCAAAAGTACATATTTGCAATTTAAATTAAGGTTTCTGAAACTTGATTACAACTGAGCTACCACAGAAGAATAAATTACATATAGAAATTATAGTAAATGATAAAAATTTTCAGATATATAACAGTATAATAATATTCATAATATAAGAAAATAACCAATTTCAGATAATTTGTATTTTTATATTTTAAACATTTTTTAGATATCCTGGCAAGTAATAACAAGATATAAAAAAATGACAAATTTATCATTACCCAATTGATCAATCTATACAATTTCAGGATTTTGTTTATGTAATAATATAATAAATATTAACAAAAATGAATACAGCATTTACAAATAAGTCATTTACTTTTCATTACTACAAAACCAAATAGCCACATATTTCCTAAATTACAAACAAGAAACATGAAATTTATCAGAAGTTTATAAATGGGGAAAAAAAAAAACCTAAATCCCTGTTTCTGAGAGATGATATATAATTTTGAAACACAAATATCAACAGGTATATTTAAATTATGAGGAATTTTTTAAAAATAAACATAAGAACATGTTTATTAAGTACAATGCTAATTCCTATATATGAAAATGCAAAGATTTATTAGTACCAAAGATCAATAAAATGATTCAAAACATTCCATGCAATTGTTTGCAGTGGTAATTCAAATGTCCTTTCTGTGTAAACCTTTTAAAACATATTGAGCAAATAAATGGTTTTTCTCCTGTATGCACCCTGTAATGTCTTTTTAATTTTGAACTATCATTAGTAGAATATGAACATTTATCACAGAAATGCATTGTGAGTTTTTGTCCTGATGAATAGACAGTACGTTTTGATCCAAAATAATTTGAAAATAAACTATTTGTGTATTGTACATCGTCGTTATCACCTGCAATGAAAAAAAGAAAACTATACTCAGATGAAAGAATTTTGGAATACAATTAATTTTTAATAAATCAAATGGCATGACTCAAAATTATTTGTCATTAAGTAGCTTGCAAAAAAATTTTCAATATAAAATTGTATCAATTTAATGTATATAAAGAGAGAATAAGTTTTTTTAAAAAAAATTTTTGAATCAAAGAACAATTAAAATTTGTTTTCATATTTAAAAATTGGGTAAATAATAATAAAAATACTATTTCAATGCTATAAATGCTCCAGTTTGATTTTATTAATTATCTATTCTTTTACTGCTATTATAGTTCAACAGTTTTGCATCTTAATATTTTTTATTTTATAAAGTACACTTCAAAAAATGTACTTATAATAACCAATTTAATTATAATGAATACAAACTAATCTCCACAAATATAATTTACAAATTAAATTGATAAAAATTTTATTTAAATTTTCACTAATGTTATATATATTTGCTAGCATTTCAAATAAAAACCAATATTGTTACAAGTTTAACTACACTTCTCATTGGAATAATTTAAAATTGCATTATAAAATCTGATAAAATGATGTAACAGAATTAGCGTTATTCATATTTTTTGTTCAGTTATTGGGGAATACTGATAGTTCCCATGAAAAACAAAAAAGGAACAGTTAAGAATGAGATGAAAACAGTTAAATGTATTCAAAACTAGAAGAAATATTTTAATTTATTTCCTTTCATTTATCAACACAATTATGTGGAGAAAAGTTATGTAAGTATGGACTTTAAAATTTAAGGTGCTATATCATACTAGAGCATTGTACAAGAATAATCTGCCTTTTGTAAAAAAGAAAAAAAAAAGTTTCATTATAAATTTTCAAGCAATATTCAATACGTTTGATTCCACTTTTTTATAAAATAATAATAAAATAATCATATGTTTTTTTCAACATTCCCATTCAAATAACATGATTAACCCATTTTATTTTCACAAAAATAAGATGCGATCTACAATTTTTTAAATAATATGTTCAGCTGATGCTTAAACTTGATGATGCACAATAAACATGATGCATTACTAAAACAATAAGTGCTAAAAAGGACATTATTAGAAGCTTATTTTTTAAACAAACTTAAATGATTCATTAAAATTGATATAATTACCCCCCCCCCCAAAAAAAATAGATATTCACTTTTTTAAATGCAATATGATTTAATACATACACATTAAAGTGGGAACTTTTGTCTGTTATTTTAGGAATAACAGACAAAACTATTCTTTGATTCCATGAATAAAATCACTGTTATGCTGTAAAGGGCATAACTACAACTATGAAAGGTTATATTAAATTTATGAAAAACTATCACATCAAGTAAATTAGTTTCCTCCAAATGTTGATTTTGAGTTACATTTTAAATTGGTTTGGCAATAAATTTAACTACTTGCAGATACAACATGATTATTAGCATAATAGATAGATGTTCACAGAACATAAATATTTTAAAAAAGAATACTGATTTAAAAACTAAAAATCCTGTAGTGAAATTGAGGTTATATTAAGCATTCACATATCAATAGAATTTATTAAAAGATTACAAAAAAGGAAATTGAAAGTTTTTAGATTTGCCTAGTTACTTTAATTTTTAATAAGCTAATTAAAATTTACAAACATAAAAATAAGCACTAATAAAGCATCATATATTTTATTTAAGTTATACAACAGAGATACAAAAAAGTTACGAAAGTTTTCATTAAGTCCAAGCAGAGTACTACAAAGTATATTAAATATTTATAAAATATATATAATATAGGGGAAAAAAGAGAAAAGTTTCTATTCTATATCATCATACAATATCAGTTCAAAAAAGTATTTTAACATGTGTAAATATAGGAATACAAATATCCTTTTATAACGTTCAAATAAATAATTGCTTCAACAGTCATAACATATAAGGCTTCTAAACAATAAAAACCTTTGCACCCAGAATAAATTATTTAACATAGAGCAAAATATTTTAAAGTTTTTTTGTTAGTATACAAATATATATGTGATAAGTAATTGCATTCATAAAAGTTTCTAAAAAATAAGCAATTTTTGTATTCATTTTACTATTGCACAAGTGATATTATGATTTTTTATGCAAAAAATGTTTGTCTTGTATAATCAAAAACAATAACAGCAGCCCTAAAGCATATAAATGTGTGAAATTTCAGCTTATCACTTGAGGCATTAGGTCCAATATTAGGCATATATCTTTTTGATGGACATCATAAACACAATCTTTACTTTTGAGAGGATCTTTCATTCCTAGAAATAAAACAGAAAAAGAAAAAGATTTTTTTCCCTTTGTGTATCATCAAAACACAATGCATAGAAAGCAGTATCAATTATAGATGGCTTTCATTTTATTTTCAGAGATTTTTATGGTAAGTGAACATAAAATATATTTCAACATTTCAATTTAGAAGGTTAATTTGTTTAATGAACCCTAAGTATTAAAAGATTTACTTTTCCACATTTCAACAAGTTAACTAATGATTTTATCATTTTAAATATAATTAAAAAAAATTTCCCCTTAATTTGTTGTTGCTGCTTTAAGCTGTTTAGCCTCCTTTCCTTCATCACCATTGATGACCCCCATATTTTATTATATTTTTGAAATGTACACTAACAAAGTTCTAAAAAATTATTAAGCAATTATATGTTTAAAAAATCCTGAATAGACCAATCTGCCATGATACAGTGTAATATGTATAATAATATGCAATATATATGAAAAAATATAAATAAAACAAATAATTTTTTTTAATGTTGGCCCTATATAAAACTTAAGTACCCTATATAAAACTTCGAAAAATACTTTTTGCAAAATAATTTTTCTTTTGGGTTAGTTAAAAAAAACATTTTAAATCATACAAAATTTACTAAGAAGATTGTTATAAATATAATAATTACTGAGGTGCATGAACCTGCTTTCTCCTTTATACAATAATGAATGCATATTTTTACCCTCACATGACTGTTTGTATAATAGAATTAGAGAAGACTGTAAACAACTGCCAGATACTAATATTTAGTACTTTGGTCACCCAGTCTTTTGATTTAAACTTTTTATATGCTGAAAAACACTCAGAAATAAATATTGTACAAGCCATTATTGCGGCTTTTTAAGTATGAACACAAAGTATTAATAAATGGAATTTAATATTAAAAAAGGTAAATAAAATTACAAGAAAACAATCTAAATTGCTTTCCCTATAATAAGAAAAGGAAGCATTAAACCACTGGGTACTAATTCCATTCACAATATTTTATTTTTCATTTGTGGAAAAAGAGAGCACAAAAAATGAAATTTAAATTTAAAAAAATCTGAATCTGCAAATTCAGAAATTTTAATTAAGTGCAGATTCTACAGATAATAATTTAGAATGATTAGACCAAACTTTCTATATTTTTCATATTATTTTATAAAAATAAATTTTCATGTTTGTCAATGTTTGCTGCCTGCAATAAATTGATAGTAAAAAAAACTTTTTATTTAATATTACTGGTCTGACATTCTTGCAATTTACATGTTTTACTTTTAATGTTTAAAAAAAAAAGAAAAAAGAAAGCAATAAACTTACACAATGCACAATTTTGCAGTGGGACATCATACTTTCTCTTCTTGTAAATTTCTTCAAGCAAATATTACATTCAAAAGGCTTCTCTCCAGTATGTCTTCGGTAATGACGAATCAACTTGGCTCTATTATTAGTATTATATGGACATTGATCACATTTGTACATAATATATTTTGATCCAGTGTATGCATATGCAACATAGTGTCCTTCAATAAAGTTACCTTTTCTTCTCCGACCTAAACAACAAATTATCTTAAATGTAACATTTACAAAGAGAAATAATTCCATAACATACAAGAGAATAGTGTTTTTATTTTAAAATAATTAACTTAAATAAAAATTAACTACAAAATTAGGATTGTAATACTAATATATTAGTTTCTACAACTAATTTGATTTTTTTAACAACTATGATATTTTTACAGCTAAAATAAGATGAAAAGAATGATGCGGAAATATCAAGATGTAAACAGATTGAAAAATTCCCAAAACATGTAACTGATAAATTGTCTTCTGCTATTGACATATAGGTAGATTAATGTGACAAGATCACAAATTTTATATAATTGAAGCTTTTTCAAAAAGAATTTGAAGTTTTCAACTATTAACCTTCACCTTGTATCAATAATACAAATATTTTACTTCAGGTGTCTAATAAAATGCTATAATGATCACTAAAGTTATTAGATAAAACTGAAGCTATATTCAGACAGAAAAAAAAAACCTCAATAAACAGAAATATTTTTAATGGAACTACCTTTTGAACTTTATATGCATTTTTTAAAAAAAAGATATATTTCTCTTTACATTAAGAATAAGAAAAGTAAAAGATAAGGAAACTACGAATACAAATTGGTAAAAATAAACAAATAAGTAGAATTAATAATAATCTGGTTATAACTATAAAATTTAAACTACTCTTGGAATACTTTAAAATCATAATACTTAGTCAAATATTTGATCATTTTTTTTAAATCATTGAATGTTTTAATTAAATTTATATAAATTTTAAATATGTTTCCATTTATTATTTATTGAAAATTAAGTAAGGAAATCAAAATATGAAATTCTATGCTAAAAAAAACTGACTTAAAAGAAATTCATAGTAATGAAGAGGGGGAAAAAAAAAGAAATATACAACAATGTTCATACATATAATCATTATTTTGTAAAACAGACTACAAATACTTAGATACCCTTTCTAAAAATACAGTAAATCAGTTTTCAAAAAAATTAATTATTCTTACTTACTTGCTAATAGTTTTGCTGCATTTAAAAGAAATATACATAAGCCATGAACATAAGTGCAGAATGCTAAAATATTTTATATATTCAAAATTGACAAAATCAGTTTTTTAAAGTAAATTAAAAAACAATTTTGTAGCATAATTCTTACAAATACAATGAAAGTTTAACAGTGTAAAAACTACTTTAAGCAAATATTTTAAATAATTATGCTTTAGAAGTAAAGCAATAGAAAAATACGAAATATTTTTTGAATTTTGGTTTTGAACGAGTATAGAAAATACAAAAATAAGACAAAATTGTTAATTATTAATTAATATTTATCAATAGCAGTAAATAAAATACCACTTACTGATTTTACTTAAAAATTTAACTTGTATTAAAATTGTTTTAAACTAGATTTCAAAATTTTGAAGAAAAAAAATATAAGATTTTTTTTTAATATTCTAAACAGGATGAAAAGTAAACAGAAATAAATTAAAATAAGCTAATTAATAAGTTGTAAATTGATTGCAAAGTTATTTAAATGAAATAATCAGAAAAAAACAACGAATTTATATAGTCAAATAGTACTTTGTATTAACTTGAATGTAAATAAAATATAAATATATAAAGAATGGAATTAGTTACAAAAAAGGCATTTTCAATCCATCCAACTTTATTGATCAAAGCAAAAATCTTAGTAAATTCCTTACAATTTATGGGAGAAAAAAAAAACTTTAACAACTGACACATCCATTAAAAAAAATGAAAACCAACAGTGCAAATTGTAATAAGTAATTTGATTGCACATCTAAAATAAAAAGTTATAAAAACTTACAAACATATCTTCTAATAGGAAATAAGTAAAATAATGAATATAATCTCAACACTCACAACAAATCGATTCAAATTCATTGATCAAATACTGCCTTATTATAATGTAAATTAGAAACACTCTCATTAAGTACAAATCTGGTATTAGTCTTAAAAAGATAAATAAAAAGTACTAGAATGTTAAGAATTGAATATATTATTAACAATATGCTCCATTTATTAGAATAAAAATGCTATGCATTACATTATTACAAAATAATAAAATTCTGAAATAAATTATTAACAAATAGCATTTCAAAAAACTAAGAAAAAACAAATGAACAAAAAAGGTTAAAAATTTGCTACATAGGATTATTTTTTAAATATAATTATAAGGATTTTATATAATTTGCAATTTATTGCAAAGCAAAAAAAGTTAACAATAATCAAAGTTATGCAATAATAAATAATTACATAAAAAGATACCATGCTTAAATTTTTTTTAAAGGAAATCATTGCAGGTTTACCATCTTTCTCTTTCACATGTATGAGATGTTTTATCGATATTACTTTGATTACAATAAAGTTATATCAAATTCAAAAAAGTAATTATATTTACAAGAACGTCTTCACATATTATAACAAAACATTTTTCTATTTGGAGAAACAAATTTTTGAATAACAGAGTATAAACTTAAACAACACATGTCAATTTCTTTAACCACAACTAGTAAAAATAATTGAAGGAGACAATTTTTTTAAGATTCTTATACAAAAAAAAAAAAAAAAAAAAAAGGAACGTATAAAAATTTAAAACATTATTTTTACTACGTTTAAGAACATTGATATGCCGTAAATTGTTATAATTAACATGAAAGATAATAAAAACAGATTTTCCAACTTGAGGTTCCTGGATATCATTGTTTAAAAATTTGAGTAAATAATATCATTACTTACCATTATCTATATAATTACAAAACAAAACAAAAATACCATTTTTAAGATTATGAAATTTAATTTTATAATTTCAGAACATAACCAGATATAACCAAGCTGCTAACATTCCTGAACTAATGTACATTTAAAATCAAACATAACTTGTAATGCAGTTTTTAATTTAACAAATGCATATATATATATATTGATAAAAAACATCAATAATTTTTTTACAAGCAGAATACATTTAATATTATATTATGTACACACACACACTCAACAAAAACTGGAATTATAAAATCCTGGAATGTTTTAAAATTATTTTATGTTCAGATTTATGAGGTAGTTTATTTTTATGTATATTTCATAGATATTCTAAGGCATAAAATTTTAAAAAGTAATCTTCATCAACAACATCTAAACATCACATACGAGGACAATCAACACAAATTTTTAATTTGATTTATTAAGGATTGATTAGAATAGCAACATTGAAAGGGAGGAAAACAACAATAATAAATGTACAATTGGAGATATATGCCAGAGATTAAAGAGCTGAAATTCATTCACATTTTATGCAGATTATACACTATTTTATATTAATTAGCATAATATATTAATACAGAAACAGGAATAATAGATACAATTTAAAACACATCATTATAAAGGGAAAATTTTAAACTTAGCAATTATTTTCAAATTTTAATTGAAATTAACAAAGAATATCAAGTTATGAAGGTGAAAATAATTAATGTGGGATAAAGGAGGGAAAAAATCCCAACTATGACTAAGATTGTAAAGCTAAAAATAACTGTATTTTCATTAAGAAAAAAGATTATCCTATAAAAAACAATCATGAAATTAATTTTATAAAAAATGGCAATTCTTAAATATTAAATACTAATATTTTAACAAAATGAGAGAATTTTTTTTGCAATCAATACAATATTTGATATATATTAATAATGACTGAAATGTTAATAAATAGTTGTCCCAATGCCACTATAAAATAATAAACACCAATTAAAAAAAGGAATTTTTAGATCAGCTTTACTAAATTTTGAAGATAACAATCTGAAATAATAAAGCATTCATGTATAAATGACTTTGCTTAATATAACATATCTATATGCTTAGTTGCAATATACTCTTCATGTAATTAAATACACCCCTCAAATACTTAATACACAAATTTTAAAAAATCATTTCGATTAATTTTTTGTTATCAAATAGTTTCAAATATAAAATTTTTCAGCACTTTATTACATTTCAAAGATATTTGTCACTAGTAACTATAACACTTTAGCTATAACTTTTTTTAAAATTATAGTAGCTTTTTAAAATTCCCATTTAAAAATTATATCAATTTTGTACTAAACCTAAAAGTAATTACAGGATAATTTAACCAAACATTCTGCAGCCCACAAAATGCAGATCCTCCTTTTTGATCACAATATCAACATCACTCTGACGTAAATATCATTCAGCTTTCTTTTTTTTATGGCTGGTTTAAGAGGAAAAGGTAATGAGCATAATGCCTTTCAATTTCATTGTGTCATGTTATGGGTTAATCAGCTGTTAAATTTATCAATATGCAACAAAAAATATTTAATTGAAAATCTGAAATTTAGAATTACTTCTGATAGTTAATTAATATTCAAAATAACAAAGATTTGATTATATGCTTCAGAGGCAGCAAAATATAAGTTATAATTATTAATGACCTTCACCCCTGCAGAATTTAAAAAATAGAATTTCCATCATGAGACAATTAAAAATATTTACAAAACTTGCAAAAAGGAAAAATATAGTTATAAAACTATCTATTAAGCCATAAGCATGTAAAAATTATCTTAACAAGCTAATATTCAAAACAACTGTGTTTTATGAGCCGCTTGGTGTCTTCTAAATGCACTTGGATCAGAAAACTTGGAAGGACAAATATTGCACTCATAAGGTTTTTCACCTGTGTGAACTCTTAAATGTATTTTATGATGCCACTTTTTAGTAAAACTTTTACCACATACATCACATGTAAAAGGACGTTCTCCGTTATGCTTCCCCGAATGTCGTTTTATTTGTTGGATATGAGTTGTAGTATAAGGACAAAGAGAGCAGAAATATTGAGAATTCTGCATATTATATCCATCTTCAGAATTGAAATAATCAAACAGCACTAAATTGTAAGACATTTTTTTACTTTCCGGTGACATACTATTAGAATCTAAAAAAAAGAAAGAAAGCAGTTTTAAAATTTATACTAGAAGAAAAAACAGTAGTTCAATAAAAAAGACATATAATCTCGTGCTAAATTTCAATTTTATGACCCTAAAGCTAAAATACTTTTATTTTTATATGCTATTAAAATACTTTTAAAAATCTGATGTGCAAAAATAAAATAAAAATCATAAAAGCATAGATTGAATATATAAATAAAAGATTTTTGATACAAACTGAAAATAAATATGAAACCACATATATTCCCCAATCAATTTTTTAAATTGCTAAAAATAAATTTAAAACTTTTATATTTAATAGTTTTTTAAATAAAATAATTTTATATCACTAATTAAAAAAAACTGTTTAAATAAAATCATAAATAAAATGAATTATAAATAAAATACAAAACTGAAAAGTAACTTAAATAAAATAGTTATTAACATACATAAAAACTAACAGCCATCTACAAAAGAAAAAGACATAAATTTATCATAACATATAAAACATAATACATATTTTATCTTATGCAGTTAATTTTGTACATTCAAGTAACTTTATTTTTTAAAAAAACTAGAACAATAATTTACCTGTATTAAAATATTATCCTGAGCAGCTAAAATGATACAAACAATTTTGTAAATTTGAATAATTTAAAACTGACAAAAATAGTTTTGAAACAACATCATGAGGTCTATTTATTTATTATGGTTATTTAGCAAAGAAAATTAAGAAAGTCACTATCAATGACAAATAATGTATTTCAATTCAACATTATTCTTACAATAACAATAATTATAAAAATATATTAAATATTTCTATCAATTTGAATTAAGTAAAACATTTTTTCAAAAAGTCACAATTTTGCAGTGATTAAATAGTCTATTTAAAATCAAAATTTAATTTGCATACAGTAAAATACTAACAATTAAATTAGTATAATGTAAAATATGAAAAAAAGAAAAGAAAAAGAATTAGTAAAACAGGCACAACAAACATTAAAATTTACTTTGAAGAGTTTGAAAGAGATTATGAGAGAATTATTATGACACAATAACTTTTATTACAGAAAAACAATAAAATATTATAGGGAGAGCTAAGATGAAAAGTAAAGATGAATTTTAACACTTTGAAAGGGCGGGGGTTAAGAAATATCTTTATGATTTAAAATACTGTATTAATTCTTGCCCATTTATATAACATACTCTTCCCAATAAAATTATTACCTTTCAATGCAATAACTAAAATGATTCAATTGCTTATTTTTCTTGATTCTTAAATCATGGGTATTGGATGGAACAAAATTAGCTCAATTTGTATTAAAAACATCTGTACACTACAATTACGATCAAATGTTTTAAAGCAATTTAAAAACAGTAAAATTGCACTTTTATTAATGACGTCTACAGTAAACTTCAAATGAATTAAAAAGTAATTTAAAGAGATTTGCATATATATATTTAGTAACACCTTCTTTCCAATGCCATTCCAACAACATAGTTTATTTAGTGCCTTTATAATATATAATCTAACAAATTTATTGCCTGTAACATGCATTTAAATTTAATTCTACAAAACTGTCTAAACTTTTATTCAATAGCGATGCAATCAATATATAATGTTTTCTTAGGTTTATAACAGCTTTTTTATTTATACTTTTCTAAAAAATTTATTTTTTTAAGAAAAGATATCTATAAAAAAATAATGTTTCCTGGCTTTCATTTTTTCCATGTGAATAATTAAAAGTCAGTTTAGATTAAAAGATTTTATAATTATACTAATAAAATTTTTTATAAACAATGCTTAAATAAGAATAATTAAATTAAATCAAATCAGCAAAAAATTAAAGTTATTTTATTACTAGACTATGAAAATTTTATTATCTTATAATATGTTTAAGATACTTCAATACATAAAAAATTCATAGATAATTTAACAAAATCATACAGTCTAATTAAATTTTGAAATTTTCATGCTCTAAAACAAATATGAATTTTTTAAAAAAATAATTCAATGAATCCATAAATAACTAAGAAAATGAAAGAAGTGGTCACTCTAAAAATAATTAAAAGGCTTAAAAGCAAGTAAATCCACAAATCAGTACTATAAAAAGAAATTTTTGAAAAATTTAAAAAAAATGAAGAAAATATGATTTCCTATACTCCAAAAAAGAAAGTAAAAAATATATTTTTACAAATATTTATCAGCTAAACAAAATAGAAGAAATAATGAAGAGTATAGCTATATATGTATAAGACTTTATATCACATATGAAATTTTAAAGTATGTTTCATCAAATTATATCTTTGAGAAAATTTCATAAAACATATTTTACATTTATATGGCATTTCACCAGTATGGATATACATGTGTTCTTTCAAATGATGTTTATGAGTAAAGGATTTGGAACAAGCTTCACAAGTAAAAGGGCGATGATTTGTATGTGATAGTGAATGTCTTTTAAAATTTGACACTATATTTGTAGCATAGGAACAAATACTACAGTTAAATCTAAAACTACTTTTTTCAGTGTAATTAATAACATGGTGAAATACATTAGTTCCACTATAAGATGTTCTGTTTTTGATCCATGAAATTTCATTTTTGGTACCTAGAAGAAAAGACTGGAATTTATTAGAAAAATAACAGTAAAAATAAAACCTCACATTATATAGAAGTTTAAAAAATACAAATATTTTCAATTGTTTTGAACATAAAAACTGTTAAATAATATTACATAATACAATAAAAAAAGAAACATTAAAAAATATCATGTATTCATTAGAATTTTTAAAGAGAAGGCCTCTTTCTTATATATGAGAGATAAAATACTTTAAATTAGATCATTATTCATAAGTAATATTTTATAAATGCATAAAACATTTGTTTATAAGGCATCTAAAATGATTAAAAAAAACATCAAGAAATCTTATGTATAAATTTTATTAAAAGTACATGCATCAATATTGTATGTAACTATAACAATTTTGAAAATGTAACAGTACCAAAATAATAGCAAACATTTTTTAACAATAGTAAAATATCAAAGAAACTAAAACTAATGGAAAAAAAGGTTAAACTTTTTCTAAACGAAGAATTTAACATTTAATTATAAGATAAGTGAGGAATTTAACTATTAGATAAATAATACTTATTACAATTCCAAATTATAGAGAGGTATTAGAATTTAACATAATTTTCTTCAAAGATATATTTAAATGTTAACTGCACCAAATTATGTTTTTTAAAAAAGCAAAATATATTTGACGTGTATTGTATGTATATAATGAAATAACAATATTTTTTTTATGTGCAATTAAATTTTAGCTACTTTTTAAGCATATTTTAAACATATCATAAACTAGTGGGAAGACAAGAAACAATACTCATACACATGCTGCTCCAACCCTTCCTAGAAAATTTAGTAAGTGAGATGCAAATCTTTCACTTAATCGGTGTTTCAAAATATGAAGTCTTATATGAGATTTAGAAGTAAAATCCAATCCACAATATTTACAAGTAATAAATTTTTCATTTACATGAACAGTCATATGCTCTTGTAAATAATGATCATGACTAAATTTTTTATTGCAAAAGTTACAAACAAAATGGGAGAAAGGATTTGATGAGACTTGCTGATTTTTTAACTGCAATGTTCGCTTAAATTGATGCAATCTAAATTCTTCCCCAATTGCATAATAATCATCTCCACAATTTTCCAGTTTACAAGGAAGAGAAACTGATGAATAAAATCTCAAATCATAAGAAGTACGAAAAGAATCAATAGTAGATGCATCTGAAAATAATAAATAATTTTCAGACAAAGTTATATCAGGAATCTATTTTTGTTAAACCTAAGTCAATTATATGTTTAAATTTAGTTAATATTTATAATAAAACCATTTTTATAAATGTTTCACATATAAACTAATAGAACACACAATAAAATGCACAGCAGTTAAAAATTAAACAGTTTAAAAATAAATAGATAATTAATAAATTTTATAAATATTTTACAGCATAAAAACTAATAAAAGACAATAAAATATAAGCAGTTAAAAATATAACAATCAATAACATATTTAATTTTCTGTTAATGACTTTTTTTACATTATTAATAAGAATGACTGCAAAATAATTGATGCAACAAAATGATGATGCATTGTTAGTAAATAACGTTTAAAAAATTATTTTGGACATAAAAAGAAAATACTTTAAAAACACATTTTCATAGTTTTTGATACAAAGTAATCCAACATATATCATGAAAACTACCCAACAAAAGTTAAATTAAAAATATTATGAAATCTTTTCAGTACCTTATATCTAAGAAATATAAAATATAAACATGATTCATAAGTCAATAATAACGATTAACAATGAAAAAATTACTTTCAAATATAAACATTATGATAAATATAAAAAGAAAACAATAAGCAAACAAGCTATAAGACTAGGGCTATTCAATCTTTAAACATTTACAATTTAATATGTTTAAAATAACTAGGTAAAAAAAAGCCTTCGCATTTATTCCTGCAATTTCAGTTTATATATAAAAATAAGAGAATTTTTCTGTTAGTTGGGCACCAGCAATAAATCGCCAAGAGCAGAGAATTCTGCTAAATAACAATGAATTTAAAGCAAAAAAAAATGCCAAATAATGTAGAATTACGCCACATTTCTTTGGCAGTTTTTCGGGGTGCCCGCCTAACAGAAGAAAAATGGAAATAACATTAAAAAGCTAATGCTATAATATTGCAATCAAAATCATTCATTGTGATCAGAAAGTTAAACGTAAATGACAATTCTTTCACCAACTATTCAAACCATTTCTTAAAATTCCACAGTTTATAGGAAAGTATAATTCAAAACTTCATAAAAGTTGTTATTTACTCATATACTTATAGCATATATAATGTGCTACCATAAATATATACAATTTTTATGCAATCTTCCCACATGATTCTTTAAGTTTCCACGCGTTGCAAATTTTGAAGAACAAAAGTTGCAATGAAATGGCTTTTCGCCAGTATGTATTTGAATGTGTTCCAACATATGACCTTTACAAATGAACAATTTCCCACAAACAAAGCACTGAAATTTTCGTGCTTTCTGTTTTGGTTGGAGAGAATCAAATGTAGATATACAAGATCCATTTTCTTCAGTATATCCTTAAAATAAAATTAAAAAAAAAAAAGATTTATCATATGGAAATATGCATGCAAAATTCAAATGAAATTATTTTTAATCAAAAGAAGCATTCCATATTCAATGAAAATTAAAGCAATTTCCAGTACTTTTCTGTTAGACGGGCACTAGCAAAAAAAATCACAAAATAATGTAAAATTCTGTCAAATTTCTTTGGCATTTTTTTTTTTTGCCATCCGGCTAACGGAAAAGTACAAATTTCCTTTGAATGCAGATTGTAATGTTGATTATTTGTCATAATTGCCTCTTCTACATTTTTTTTATTTGTATAAATTATAGTTATGCACATTAAAATTATTCATTAACAATCTGTAACATGCTGAATTTCCCTTAATAAATATATGCAGCATACTATTAAAAATATTTTTCTCATACCTATAACTTTAAAATTGCAATTAGAGATACTAAATGATATAAAAATAGGAAGATGAAAGTAAAAATAAATTATATAATAAAAATGGAAAAAGTTAAAAAAAAATAGAAAAATAAAATAAAATACAAGAATTTAAAATTATTAAGATTTTATTTAAAACCTTATTGATCTTTTTTCATTTAAAAGCTAATATATACATATATATTTTAAATTCATATTTAGGATTTTTAGAATCATTACTTTAAATTTAAAAAATTCAATTCTATGACAATATATTCTAACAGTCCACATAAAAATTAATTTTTTTTCTCTGAATCATACCTAAATATTAAAAAAAAAAAATGATAAACATATAATAACTCATTTCCTTTTATATACTTAATATAAAGAAGCAAAATCAATATAGACACACATATATATATAATGCAAACAACTGAAAAAGATCTTTTCAACAATATTAGGTATTTCCTTTTATATTAAGATAATTATGTAATATTCTTTGTATTTTCTTTTTGTACTTTATTTTTGTGCATATTCCTATAAATACATTAGCATATGTTTCATACAGAGAAAATGATGTGAAAATATATTTAAATTACAAAAAATATACAAGAATTAGGAAAAAGCAAACAGTAATCAAATGAAAATTCCGAGTGATGCCTTTCTTTCCGACTACAATACACAACTGCAAGTAACTTCTACTAACATATATATTGTCAGGTCATTAACTTGCATAATGAATAAATGTAAGATATTAGATAATATGTGAACTTTTTATAATCCCTTTTAACTTTTTTCAAACAAGTCAGTTCAAACTAAGTGTATGAGAAAATTGTAAATTATGAATAAAAATAAAATGAAAGAATTACAATAATCAACTTAGTAATTAAAGATTATTAATTAATATTTCAACAAAATAAAGAGTTCTTTTTTTGAAAAAATATATTTTAATAATACGAATTTATTTCAAAAATGAAGGGGGGATGCTCTTTTCAAAATAAAAGTTTAAAATTTTCATCCTTAAAATTTCTTTCTTACTTTTAGAATTCCCATTTTATCTTAGAAAATAAATCGATAGCAAAACACACAAATACAAATACCAGAAAGCAGTTTTGATTCCTATTTGTTACGAGGAAAAAAAAATATTTGGTAGAAAAATAACTTTCATTATAATTTTTATAAACAAACTTCATCGATTAAATTTTGCATTTTATTAAAACTAAGATTACTGGAGGATATGAAATCAACAAAATTATGAAATTCTTCTATTGGTATATATTTATTGCACACTTTAGAAATTTTGTAAATTCAATAGTATTGAAGGTTCGTTAATTTTGGGAAATTTTATTAACTGACTTTTTATTAGTGTTTATTTTTGTATCATTCATTTGTTTAAACCTTTTTATTATATGCATTGCTTGGTACTTTTCCGTTAGCCGGCCGCAAGTGAGAAATTGCCAAAGAAATTTGGCGGAATTCTACATTATTTGGCAATTTTTTGCCTGTGCCCAGCTAACACCCCATTGCTTTTAATGTTTTCCCCTCTATCCATTCAAAGCAGAAGGAAGAGTTTGTGTTTTAAAAAATGGGTATATTACAATACAAGGATTTTAGGAGTAAGAGTTTTTGGCTCTAGATGTAATATAACACAGGACACTGCAAAATAAAAATCTAAATATCCTAGAATAAAATGATGCTTATCAATGCTATGATAGTCCAAAGAATGTCATGCTATGCATTTTGATACCATCATAAAGTAATAAGTGTATTTACAACTGTAAAAAATTCTTTAAAAAAATTGTTTCATAGAAAAATAGTATAACAGCAAAAGAAATGGACATTCATCATTTAAACAATTTGTTATATTGCTTGAAGTAAATAAAAAGTATTTTTCATCAATATAATCTAATGATGGCTTTATAATAACCTTTAGAATATTATGTAAATGAATTATTAAGGACAAATAAAAAATAATATAAAAATATTTTCTAGGTTGTAAATAGTACAAGAAGAAATCATGAGTACTGAAGGATAAATGGGATAAAAAGTCTTGTCCACTACAGAGTAATAATAAATTCCTGAATTTAAATATCTACTAAAAGTTTTGAAATAATGATATTAGTTATATAGAGCTATGGCATGTAAATTATGAATTTTATTAAAATTGTATACATCCAAATAAAAATTCAGAATATACTTTGACACTGATAAATATCATTCAATTTTAAAAAAATAAGAGAAAAATATAACAATACAAACATAAAAATTAAAATGTAAATATTTGATGATATATTAAAATATAGACAAAAATTTGATAAACAGCACCAAGCTCTTAATCTGAATAAATAACAAAACATAAACATTTAAAAGTACTCACAACCAATAGCATAGTTGATATTTCAGTCTGCAAGAAATAACATGTGTATTTTGAATCATCCAAAAAATTTATCTTGCAAATTTTTTTAGTAAAATTCAATTTAAAAGAAAAAAACCAAGTCAAAGAAAGAAACTAAAAACTTTCATAAAATCAGTGAAAAAATTAAAAACACAATGAACAATTATATTATCTTTAATCCAACCTCAGAAATTATTATCTATCTTAATAGAATGTTTGACAAATATTATTAGTGGCATCAACTTCTATAGAATTTAAAAATAATAGGCATAAAATAGGTATCATTTAAACTTCTGCACATGATTATAGAGTCTATTATGTAAACGATAGAATGAAAAATAATCTATGTCTACGCACAAAATAATTTAATAAAAAAAAATTACTTAAAAAATATTTCTAAAAGAATCGGTAAGAAGGGGTCAACTTATAAGCGAGGGCATTCAACTCTTTAATGACCCATCCGTGCAGCAGAATTTCCGCATTAAATGGTATTAGATATCATACAAGAGAATCCAACACGAGCTCAAATTTAAGGTACTTCAGATTTAAAAAAAAACTGGTTAAATGGTAAATAAATAATTAATTAAAATACAATAACTAATGTTAAGAAAAAAAGTAAACAATATTTCAATATTAACGAAACTAAAGGGGAATAATATATTTGAAAATTAGGATAAAATTACAGATTATATACTGTCGGAATTTATAAAAATTATGTTAATATTCAGAAATAAATTATCTTCCTGTTAAAAACACAGCAAATGCCACATCGTAGGACCACAACACGATCTCCCAGTTCAGACTTATTTAAGAAATTCCATATTTTACAATTTCTCTTCACTTTACTTCCTTTCATCCACTGAAGTTACTCCGAGTTTAAATAAAATCTATACATAAATTATTTCAATGATGGATGATAAAAATACTGAATTTTTTTTATTTAAATGACTACATTATTTACTTTGATTCATTTATATATTTAATTATGAATATCTAACTTTAAAATGTTCATAAGACAGTGGCAATAAGTTCATTAAAGAACTGAATTGAAAGGCTTACAAGGTTGTGTTACGGGTAAGCAGGTCGGTGAAACATGTCTGCAATGAATATTTTGAAGATCTCGTCTGCTTTTTCTACTTTGTTCAAACCTTGCTCTGTAAGATTCAAATCTAGATTACTTATTTTGACTACCAATTCTTCTCAAACGTTTATTTTTTGAATAATAATTGTTGTTTTTTAATATAATAATATGTTACTCGCTTTCAACTATTTAAAAACTTTTATATTCTTTTCTTTTTCTTATAAATCTTTAAATTTTCGTTATAATCTTTGTTTAAGGTACCTATTAAACGATAGATTAATAAATTTAAATGTATTATATGTGGTAAATATCGATTTCTGCTTCTTCTATTTCAACAAATAAACAAACACTGAGTTCCTTATCATTCATTTGTGAATTTATTATAAAAATTATATTATTTTTTAGAATTTTCGTATCCTAATATGATTTACACACATTTTCAACCATCAATATTGTTGATTTAAACTGTTTAATTTCAGAATTTTTGTACTTTTCATGTAAAATTCTAATCTTTTAGAAATTGCCAGAAATTGTATCTAGTTTCATCTTTAATTGAAATAGTGCCATTTTAACTAGCTTAGTTTTTTTATAGAAAAAATTGCAGTTTGATAATTTTCTTTCCCAATGTTTAATTAGTTTTACTTATTCATGACAGTAATAATTGAATAGCTGCCTGTTGTGTTGCATTATATAATGTGATATTTCTTAAAATTTGTAAGAGATATTACTAAATTTTAAAATTCAATGTCTTTTATTTATGTTCGTTCTTTTAGAATAGTAGGAGAGAGTTGAGAGGAAGGGAACAGCAGTATTTATGCCTAATAGAAGTTTAGAATCTATTTTTAATTTCTCTATAGGAAGCAACTATAACCTTTTGCTCGATCCTAATTGTTATACTGGCTATAATATTATTTGTGTTTAATATAGAAAGTTTGATTTTCATGTCTTATTTTTTCTTGTTCTGTTGTTCTTATTTTTTCTATCTTGTGTTTTTAAAATAAAAATATTTTAAATATCTAATAAATTCAAATATGTACTGTTTATAAACTAACAGTTACATTAAATTTAAATGGGGCATGCTTTATGTAACATAAATTTTAAAAGAAAATGCTTGAAGGAGGAATGTGGCATACTCAATTCCATTTGTTAACAAATTTTTCTGGATTTCATTTATTAAAATTACTTGGTGCATTGCAATGCATAGGGAGTGGATGATTTCAAATTTATTAAGATATTTAAGTTAGTATACATTATAAAATTATGATACATATATTTGTTTGACATTTTATTGTTAGCCGGGCACAAGTAAAAAATCACCCATAAATTGACGGAATTCTACATTATTTAATGAATTTTTTTTTTAAATCGATGTAAGAATTTTTTTAGAATTCTACATTACTTGGGGATTTCTTGCTTGCACTCAGCTAATGAAAAAGTACTATATATTTTAAAGAATTTACTATATTAGAAAGACTGGGTTTTATTTACCTAACAAAAAAACTTAAAATAAAGTTCCACATTCTCCAAATAAATTTACTTAAAAGTATCAGTGTCTTTAAATCTGTTTTGTTATTTTCTTAGTTAATAATTGTACCATTTAAAGTATGAATTTGTAATGTAAATCATTCTGTATCGCTTCACATATGGACAATTTTTTTAAATTTAAAATTATATTTATCAATTAACTTTAATTAAATTGAATTTTATTGTAAATATAATAAAGTAATTAATAATATAATAAATATTAAATTATTAAAATAGTGAAATTAAGTTATGAAAGTTATTGATTGAAGCTTTTGTCTCTAAGTTGAAAAGAATCACTTACGTGTATTTTTTTAATACAAAAATGTCACCAATATGGAACAAAGAAGCATTTAGAAAGAGTAAATACATATTAATAACGTATTGGTAAAGCATATTCATAGGGTCTTGGGCAATCAGTGAAAAAGGTTTTTGAGATGTGACAAATACTGATAAAGGTTTCATAATCACCTCTTGTTTGGCATGTCCAAAATCAGAAATCATTGAAGGAAAAGGATATTAAAAAATATTATTTATTAATTTTAATTTTTTAAGCCTTTACTCAATTCCTTCCACGTATGTGTCCCATATCTTTCTCATATAAGAAATATGTAAAACAAAAATGTTACAATTTTTAACTGTGCAAATAAAATGTGTGCTCGTGTTTTACTTTATCATATTTTTTTTTATCTTGTTCCTCTCAACTCTCTCCTATTTTTATATTTTTTTAAGTTAAATATTTTTTCTCCTTAGTTCCCTTTTTTTTCTAGTCATTTAGTAAAGCAAATAAATTTGATTCTAAAACTATTCTCTTGTCAGTTTTAAAATTAAAGTCTCTAATCTCTATAGTTTTCCATACATAGGATTCCTTTTCCTGAATCAATACATGTTAAAGAAAACCCTTTAAAAATCTCCCAGTAAAAGTCTTGAGAGGGTAAGGGGGTTCACATATTTTTTTCTGTTTTATACAGATATGAACAGACACAATTCTGCTGATGATCTCCTTGTATGAAACATGGTTTGTTGTGAAAAAATAACTGTATGTTGACTGAAATTTTTCTCTTGTCAGCCTGATATTTAGAAAATATATTACATATGTATGTGTAAAAGAATTTATTACTTATATAGATTGAAATCTTTGCTTAATATTTTTCCATAGATAATATTTTTTATAGGTCTCGAGTAATTTCCTGTTAAAAAAAATAATCTAAATTTAATGTTATTACTTTTAAATGCTTCCAAAATTTAATATATTTTTAATAAGGAGAACTCATTTAATTTTTTCTGAAATTATCAGCAATTGTGATGAAGATAAAAGAAAACTATTCTTGCCAGAATGTAATCTCGCCTCTTCTTTGGCATTACAAGTGGGAAAACCACTTATCTCCTAGTTATCATTTGGTTATTTAGAGTATTTTCATTCATTTAATTTTTTAGAATCTTTGCTGAACTATATATCAATGTTTATTTGCTATAATTAAGATCTTGAAAGCCATTATTCTTCTGAAATTTTTTGCTTACTTTTAATGTTAATATTTCAAAGACAAGAATAAAAAAATTAGAGGTCATTGAAAATGTTGCAGTTATAACTAAACTGGTTCTGTTAAATTAGTTAGAATTCCATTTTAACAAATGATTTTAAAACAAGATGTAAAACTAAATTCAGAAAAAGAGTTTAAAAAAAAGGAAAGAAACCTTTGAAATTATCATCATTTGAGGATGTGGAAAATTTCTTGTTGCAGTGGCTCAACAAAGTTTGTATAGAAATTTATTCTATGCTTAAAAACAAGCATTCTCATTTTCAAATTATTATATAGATCAACTTAAGAAAAAGCTTAATTTATCCTGCGACTTTGGGTGAAGCAAGCTCTACAGTTGATTCTGAAACTATGCAAGCTTTTCTTTTTTTATGGAGGGAGGGAGTAGAGGTATTCCTTTTCATTACAATTCTGTTCATCAGCATTGAAAATATCTTTACATTTTTAATGCTGATTAAGATAAGATTGTTTTATAATAATATATAATTTTCTTCCTAATTAGACTTTTGCAGTAAAGACTGAAAGTTATGATTAAAAATTATTGAAATAATAATTGATTGTTTTATTGAACCAATTGGGATGAAAATGAAAAGTTGGTGGAAAATGTAGATATTTGAAGAATGTGAACAGCTTACCTGTTGAATATGCTTAAAATAATAATAAAATAATGAAAAAAAATTTAAAATCTGGCTTATCAAATTATAGAGACAAATGTAGTGAAAGAAAAGCAAAATTATTTTGTTTATTGATCCTTGCTCAAGCCTTATTATAGATTCAAAATTACAAGATGTAAGAGTTCAACTTTTCTTGCCAACTGCACAAGTAAAACTGTTATTATTTAGGAATTAAAGGACTATTTAAAGCTCATTTTTGAAACCAGTTTCTGAAAAATACTTTTCTAATATTGAATCTAGAGGCAAGAAAACATCAATAAACCTACTAGAAGCCCTTCATATGATTACTTAAGCATAAGAGAAAGTAAGAAGTAAATGCATCTTATATTCTTTTGTGAAAGATGTTTTTTCAGAGCTCAGAGGTGATGTATTCTTAATAAAAAATTGTAATAAAGAATTCTTTTGCATTTCAGATAACTTTCAGAATTATATGGTTTGCCGTATTAACCTCCTAAGAGCAGATATCTGACTTAAGTAATTTGATAGGTACAAATTCAAACAGTCTTAGCTATGATCAAGATGATAATAAAGATAATGGAATCTTTTCTGCAAAAGAAGCTGTTTAATCTCTGGCACTAATGAAAATGTTCTTTCAAATTTTGTTGGCCTAGAAAAAGACTTGCAAAAACTCATATGTATGGAGAATACGATTTGTAATATAGTCTATAAAAACAAAATGGAAAATAAAATATTCGATTTATTTAAAGAACAATTTTTTAATCTAATGTCCATTGTGAAGGAAAGAATAAATGATATGTAACTTAAATGAATTCTTATTTTCTGCATGTAGCATTTTTTTCTCCTTGAATAACTTTAAATCAGTGTTATATTATTATTAATGATAATGACTTATTAGGTTATGATATTTCATTTGCTTTCAATCAAAGCAGATTTTTGTTTATTTAAATTTAGTTTTGGAATATTTCTTCATTTCTGATTTTTTCCCAAAAGTTCTAATTAATTAACTCACTAAATTTTGTCTTTAAAATACATATGGAAATCTAAAGTTAATTTTTATATTCCTGGTTATTTTTCTATAGAGGAAAATAAAATGACATGAAAAAAATAAAATATTTGGTATGTTAATTTTACTAGAATGTTTTAAAATGCTTTAAAAATATTACATTTCCAGAATAATTTGTTCTAGAAATGCAATATATTAAAGAAATATATAAAATGATAAAAAGTGCTGGTAAAGTAATATTTGTTGTAGAAATGTAATATATAAAGTAGTAAAGCTACTTTTGCACAATCATACCTGAATTGTTTGACAAACATTTCAGAATGTTCATGTTTTTTTTTATTAATGTTTTGAATGTTATACTATGTGTACATATTATATAAAGTGAAGTTATTGTTCCAATGATTTTGATGAGTACTTTATTATTTTACAATGAAATTAAATTAATGATGTTTATGTGGTATCTATTGTAATTAGATTTTAAAACAGTGAAAAAAAGCATTTTTTGGGTGTAGTTTTCATATTTTTAAAAAATGTCTGTTAGTGTAAATGAAAAGATTGAATTCATAATAATTAACCTAGTTTAATATCTATTTGTAATAATTGTTTATTATGAATTTATTTGTTTAAGTATTTTTTGTCAAAAGAGGATATAAATCAGGTTTTTTATTCTTCATCTTAGGGTCATCATTCATTCTTGAAAAACTTACTATTTATTATTACTTGCTTTCTGTGTTTCACATCTTACAAAATAAAAATTTTAAAATGTAAGAAAATGTTATCACATTTTAAGAATTAATTTTATATAAAATTACTTAATTATTAATTTAATTTTAATTATATTTCTTTTACCCAAGGTTCTTGGAGTCCGTCAACTTTCAAGAGCTACTTATGCTCAAACTCTGTTGAATTTACCTGAAACTAAAGTGACAGTGCTTGATAATGGTTTTAAAGTAGCTTCTGAATATCATGATTCACCATCTGCTACTATTGGTCTATGGGTAGATGCAGGGAGCCGATATGAAACACCTGAAAACAATGGAGTGGCCAATTTCTATGAGCATATGGTATTTAAGGTAATTTAAAATTTTTTAAAAACATTATTTTCATGTTTTGAAACTAAAGATATATATATATATATATATATATTAATTATAATTTTTGTTTATTCTTTTTATGTAGGGATCATCTAATAGATCACAAAAAGACTTAGAGGTTGAAGTTGCTAATATTGGTGCACAAATCCGTTCTTATACTGACAGGGAAGAAACAGCTTTCTATGCAAAGTGTCTTTCAAAAGATATGAGTAAAGGTATTTGAATATTATACTTCGATGTATTTCTGTGATTTTATTAATCTATTATATTAATTTTTATAAAAAAATGTGCATTTGTAAAGATTCCTTAAAATTTTACTAGTATGTTATCTATTACCTTAAAATTTTATTAGTATGGTATTATTGTTATGAAAAAAAATATGTACAATTTTCCATGTCTTTTACAAATAAGGAATTAAATAAATTCAGTTGTTAGAAAAAAAATAACGTAAAAAATTATATATCAAAAATCTCTTTCATTACACTATTTAAGAAATAGATAAATAATTTTGGTAACTAAAGTATAAATTAAGTGAATCCCCTCACAAACATTAGGAAAATTTAATCCTGAAAGTACTTGCATAAAGTTTTGTGGAAAAATTAAAGATAAGAATGTAATGCTTTTATTCTATAAATGTTGAAATAACTTTTAATATAATTCATGAACAAGTTGATTGAGAGAATATTGCTTTAGTACTTTGTAAAGACTAATATCTGCTGAGAAAAGATATTAGATTCTACTTAAAGCTCTGCAATGATCTTTATATTTTAGAAATGTTAAAAGTATATGTAATATAGTGTTTTTAATGTAATTAATATAATAAGATTGATAAAATTAATAGTTTAGATAGTTAATAATACAACTGGGGAGCATTTATAAATTTTTCAGTCATTTTAAATTAACACTGTGAATCAGAAATCAAAGTTGCTCCTTATTTTATCAAACTTTCAATTAAATAAGTCAATTTGCTAAGTATTGAGAAATAATTTGATAAATTTTCATAAATTGAAGTTTTCTGAAATTTGTATATTTTCAAAAAATTTGGAATTTCATTAGATAAATTACATTTAATAAAATTTCTTTCTACTCCCCTCCCCCTTCTCCTTTAAATTTATTTATTTATTTATAATGTTCCCTTAAATATTAAGCTTACTTAGTGTATTTAAAACGCTTCCTGATATTTCATTCATAGAAATGATATAAATTAAATCAAGTGGGAAAGTATTCTCCAGTTCTTAAAGTGATGGACAAATTAAAAGAAAAAATGAAAACCTATGAAAAAAAAGTTATAAAAGTTGATAGTTCATAAATTATATATAGATTCTGCATTTTTTCCTTACTTAAAACAATATTTTTGTTCCAGCTTTAGATTTTTAAAAAAGCTAGTATGATCTTAAATAGTAGCTTTAAAATGAAAAAGAAGTTCTGCTAAATAAATTTTTTTGAATGTGCCTAAAATATAGTGGTGTATTGTTTAATGCCTTATAAGAATTTTTTTAAAAATTCATTTCATTATTAGCATTTTAAAAAGTTTTGAAGGAAGTGAGTATTTAGGCTAAAACATTGTAAGCGAATTTACAAAATTATACATTTAAACATGCACATTTTTTTTGCACCCTTTTTTTGAAAACAATTATTTAGTGATTTTTTTTCTTAATCTTTCTTTTCATAATTTAAAATTATATTAAAGATTTGATTAATCTTTTTGTATTCTATATCTCTATATATTGTTTTCTCCTCTTGACCTTCAAATTCAGTATGCGAAATTTTAATTGTGCATTTATGTAAAGTTGTTTAATGCTTTTTAAAATTATATATATATACATATACATATTTCCATTCAGTTGTAGACATTTTAGCTGATATTATAACCAATACCAAACTTGATGAGCATGAAATTGAAGAGGAACGAAGTGCTATTTTGAAAAGATTGCAAGAAGCTGAGAGTGATTACAGATTAGTGACATTTGATTACTTACATTTGTCAGCTTATCAAGGAACTCCTCTTGGTAAAACTGTTTTGGGACCAACTAGTAATATCAAGTAAATATATTGACTTAATTTTTAAGCTGGCATAAAAGAATTAATACTGCATTATCATTTGTACATATATTACTGTTTTTATTATTTTATTTTGATGCTTTCTAATGAAGATAAATTATTTAAATATTCAGAATTGAAATGCAAATCGATTCTTCTTATTTCAGAAACTTGTAAGAATGAATTCTGTGTTATCATTGTTTTATTTCCAATTTTAGTTTTAATTTTGCTTCAAAAAGGATGTCATTGTTATGAATAAGCTTAAACCTTTTAAATCAGTAAAACTATTGATATATTTAAAAAAGTGACAGTAAAAAAAAAAGAAACTAAGGAAGATTATGGATTTCTCATTTGTGGAGAGTGGTTCTGAATAAAAAAACATCTCTCTCTTTCTCTTTTCTTTTCTTTTTTGTCCATTTAAGTCCCCTTCCCTTTTTCCAAGAGTTGTTTTATGAGTAATCTGAAATCTTATTAACAACCATAATATAAATTTATATTAAAACATTTTAATTTAATAGGCTAGCTATATGATAATCTTAATATTTTTGTATATTTTTCATATTCTTTTTGATTTTTTATAATTTGTATTATTATTTATGCTCATGTTTATTTTAGGAAACTCAGCAAAGAAGACATAAAATTTTATGTCAGAAATAATTTTGTTGCACCTCGTATGGCATTGGTTGGATCAGGAGGTATCCAGTAATTTTCATTAATTCTTTTATTTTTCTGCATTAATTGTTACACGGAATAAATACACTTACTTTATAAATATAAAGAAGAATTTTCTTAAAATTTCTATCAGTTGTGTAGTAATAAATTATAGAGCAAACTATTGAAATATACCTGTACATTATTTGTATGTGAGTATCAAGAACTAGAACAGTTTAAACCTTAATTTTCTCTATACTGAGTTAAACATCATATATTATAAGTACCTACCTCATTAGTCTTACTTTATAGTATAAAGAAGCTAAAACTATAAATCCTCTTTGATTTTTGGAATGAGGGAAACTAAGGTGAATTTTTTATTTCAATGTCATGCCTGGTTCTTTTGGAAAATTGTAAGTTTATTTGTTGGTTTCTAATGTGTTTCATAGAATCTGTTTATTTAAAAATCTGTTTGTTTTTTTTGTTAGTAAGATGGATACTCTTTGTTATTATTGTTGATAAATAAAAGAAATCATTCAAATATTTTGTGATTTATAACAAATTTGGTTAACAATTTATTATTTGAATTTTCCTTAAAACAATAAACACTATTCATATGATAGATTGCTTTCCTTCTTTGTTACATCTCTACTTATTTATAATTTAATTTTTATTTGAGCTTACCAATACATTTTTCTACTTATTATATTTATTAATATACATTAACTATTTAATGATCTAATTTTTCTCCTTTCAGACATCAATCATGATGAACTTGTGAAACTGGCTCAGAAATATTTTAGCTCAGTTCCTCATACATATACAACTGAAATACCGGTCGTAAAACCTTGTAGATACACTGGCAGCGAAGTAATAAAATAATTTAATCAATTCTTTCTTATATTATTGAAAATTAAATATGTAATTATTGCATTTTTCTTCATTGTATATTTTTGTTTGTAGATTCGAGATCGAGACGATTGGTTACCATTTGCTCATGTAGCTGTTGCTATTGATACATGTGGTCACAATTCCAATGATATATATGGATTAATGTTAGCTAAAACGGTAATTTAATACTTTATCAAATATTGCTGCAGCTGTGATTTTTATCATTTTGTAGCTTTAAAAAGTTATTCTCCAAAAAAAATTAAATATTTTCAATCTTGAAAACATTGCATTTCTGATCTGAAACAATGTACAAAAAATAGTATTTAAATTATGATATGCAGTACATTAAATAACAAAATACCCCAAAATTTTCATTTTAATAGTTGACCATTTGTTAATTTCTATATTTTTAAAGATAGCCGTATACTTGTTTATTAATCATTCTTAAAATGATATAAGGATTATATTTTATATTGTTAGTACTTTTTTTTAAATAAGAGTTGTAATGTCTAACATATAATCCCCTTAACTTAGTTTTATGTTTAAAAAAAATATTTTTAATATATTAACATTTTTAATGAAATAAGTTACATTCTTCTGCAACTGAAATTGACTGAATCCTGAAGTTTTAAATTTTATTATTTTTAGCCAATCAATAGTTGTCTCAAGTACCTCCTGTAAATTGACAGTTCTTCATCCTAAATATTCTGAAATTTTTAATTTAAAGTTTCATATCCAGTTTTAACTATAGAAGTGTTTATAATATATTTCTCAACAGAATCGGAATATTATTAAAGTAAAATAATATAATAGTTTCAGTAAAGCCTTTATATGCTTAAAAAACAAATATAAATAATTTAAATCATATTTTTCTAACTGTGATTGTTTGCCTTATTCAGTTGCTTAGAAATTAGCTAATGCATCATAATCAGTTTGTAGGCATCTATTATATTACCAAGATAATATAAAAAATTTTGTGGAAAAAAACAATACATTTGTATAGAAATTTTTGTAAAATTTATATTGAATTCTAAATTAAATAACTACTTATATATTTTGCTTATCTTAATATTTTTCAGATTGTAGGTAATTGGGACAAAACTTTCCAAACTGGTGAAGTAAGTACATTTGATGACTGATTTCGTATTAAAAATATATCTTATTGTGTAAATAATGCTTTATGTAAATTCATGCCTCATTTCTCTTACTAAGCATACTCTCAACAAATTGATCCACAATATTTACAAGGAAAAGCGTTGTCACAGTTTTGAATCGTTCCACACTTTGTATCGAGATACTGGATTGTGGTAAGAATAGCATTTTGTTATGGGTGATTTTTTTAAAAATAGCTCCGAAAAAAATTACAAAATTCAGTTGAATTTTACTTAAATATTAATAAGCATTTATATAATAAAGTATATTTTATAAAATGATAGAAATCTTTGTAAGCATGCTTTTGAAGGATCACAATTTGTTTTATTTAAAACAGCCTGCTTATGTTGATAATATCAATTAATTATTTATCAAGTCACCCCCCCCCAAAAAAAAATTATGATTTTATTAATGAATAGGTTACAAAGCAGATAGAAAAATGAAACAAAAATCATTTATTGTAACCTTATGAGAATGTATCAAATGCTAAATTCTTTTATAAGTTTACAAGGTAAGTAATTTGGTTATTTTATATACAGTTTTGCCCATGATTAAAATACTAACTTTATTAAAGTTATTCAGTTATTTTTCATTTTAATGTATTCTGTGAATTATTGCTCTGCCAATTTGTGTAATTCAATAATTAGAAAATATAAAATTAATAAAGCATGAATTTGTTGTGTGATTTTTGTTTTTAGAGATCTGCCATTCATTTCTGCACCAACTTCGCTTTTATTTGGTTAGCCTTGGTTAAAGCAATATTTGCATTTCATGTGCTTGCTTGGCATGTATATTAGATTTTTTTTATATAATAGATTATTAAATTGAAAATATCTTTGTCATTACAATGACTTGAAACTAAGGTTCAATTTTTGATCTTTGTCTTTACGATGACTTGAAACCAAAGTTCAATTTTTGATCTTTGTCTAAGTTTTGAAACTCATTTCTGAGCCTTATGAAAATTAGTTATATTTATGATTCATATTATTGTAACCATTAAATTATTAGAATTTTACCTCTCCCTACTCTTCTTTACTTACATTGATGCAAGCTGCCTCCTCTTATTTATAAATAATTTTACTTCTCTTTTCTTTTTGATAGTGTTTGAGGGATATAAAAAGTAAATCCAAAGGTAGTTTATAAAAATTAGATTTTTTATAATTATTTACATGAAAAAAGGATTGATTATTTTCCTGTTTTTTTTTTTTTTTTTCATCAAAATCCTCATTGCAATTTTTTTCCCCTGTAGTCAGTTAATTTAAAAAGAACTAAAAATTTAGAAGTATAAGACAAAATAGTAAAGTTTAAGAGTTCACCATTGTCCTTTAAAACATTCAAATAGTGTAAGAATTGTGCATCTACAGTTTATGATTCATTAAAGTAAATTAAATCCAGTGTTTTATTTATGATGAAATATGACTATTTTAAATAATAAAAACAATATTATCATTTCATTCAATAATTTGAAATGTATTTTCTTGTGTATTAGAAGTCCTTATTTAAAATGATAGTGCAATGCAAGAATTAGTTTTCTTTTATGTGTTTGGTAATTTAGTGGAGTTTTTCAACATATGACTTGAGAGACAATTTTGAGCAATTTGACTATTTCTAAAAAACAAATTACCTATTTGATCAAGGTAAAAAAATATTTTTGTAATGAACCTTTGTTGCTGTCATAGTTTTAAAATAGCATGCACTTGTCTGAGAAATAATGACCCATTATTCTTTTATAGATGAATTACCAGTCTGGATAGTTATTACATTAATTTAAAAACTATATAATTTAGTTTAATTATCAATTTATCCTTAGAAAATGGTTCATGGTCTTAAATTGCAGCAAAATTAATTACATATATTTCTATATTTGAAAATAGATTTAGGTTTTTTATAATTAAATGTACATTTATTTTTAGGGGTTGCTATTTTGTTATGGATGGATTGGTTTTGGATGATTTTATGTTCAACTTACAAAATGAATGGTAATTATATTTTTTAATGTTTAAGCATTAATATTGTATACAGGCTTCTATTCATTAATATTTTTTACTCACATAGCAATGCTTAAAAAAAACACCCTTTTATGATCTATTTTATAATCTTCATATTGAAATTATTTAGGATGAGATTATGTGTAGCTATCACTGAAACTGATCTTCAGATAGCCAAGAATCAATTGAGAACTAATCTTTTGGAAAGCATGGACGGCACAACTTCAAACTGTGCTGATATTGGAAGGTAAGAAATATTTCTAATTATTAGCTGCCGTACATTGCTTGTAAAGTATATGAAAAATTTTAAAATTAGTTAAGCTTGTTGATTTGCAAACATTTGTATTATGGATTAACTAAATTTAATACTAGTGGCTGGTTTGCAGGGATTATTAATTTTATTTGATTTGAGAATTATAAACAATATTATCAAATGATATTCAAAAAAATTCACACAACTGTTATGTAACATGAAAAAGACAATTTTTTAAAATTTTGAAATAGTACAAAATTTATTTTTCTATCCATACTTTTGAAAGTTAGTGCGCGCGCGCACAAACACACACACACACACATATATATATATGAACCTCCAACTTGCACATTCTCATTCCCTGGTATACATGATAAATTTGATAACTTTCAATCAAGTGGCATAGTGTGTAGAATGCTAATACACAAACACTCATATATTAGTACTGATTTCCCAAATTTCCTATGAAAATTATATAATGTTATGATTAGTATTTACTATGAATTTGAAAAAAAAAAAAAAATTAGCAATTCATAAAATGATGAAGAATGCATGCAATTTGGTATGAAAAAGAATTGCATTTGTAAGCTGCAGATTGGATGATTTATTTAGACTATATCATTTATATTTATTTAAAATAATTTGAATGGCTTATATTAAAAAACTAGCTGAATAAATTTAGGTAATACTTTATAAATCATTTTTGAATAAACTTTCAATTCATGCATTTTTTGAGTTTTTAGTTTAAAAACAAACTAATTGAATTTCAAAATGTGTATGTACACATGCATTTGTACATACATAAAATATGTAACTTTTTTTCATAAAAAAAGATGAAGGAAGAGCCTGTGTTATTATTTTCTCATCTTACTTTGGATACATGATTGGCAGATAAGTAAAATTCAAAATGAGAAAAGATGAACATTTATTGATAGTGGGAAATATTCTTTATAATTTGTGAAAGAAATACTCAATATAAATTTATACATTATTAGATCAAAAATAATTTATTACATATATTTACATTTTTAAAAAAATTAGGGATGGAATGCTTTGTAGAATTAAAACTTTAATTTTGATTTGAAAATTAAAATGTTCTAGAAGCAATTTGCAAATCTAATTTCTTTCATTCAACATAGATTAAATTTTTGACAGATTTAGCACTTTTGCAATGATTTTGAAAATCCTATTTACATAACATGTTTTTTGTAACTATAATGAATTAGAACTGAATTAATAACCTTTATAATGGATTTTAACATATCAGTTTATGAAAATATGAAATATTTTCGTCCTTTTTAAATTAAAGCTTTCTTTATTTTTTTATTCCAAAGGTTTATATTTTATCAAGAAATTCATTAATTTAAAAAGATTGATTAATATAAAGTTGATTGATTTTAGAATGGAGATTTATTTGTAATGCTTTGCAAGTTTAAATTTTTTAAATTTGTTTTACAACTTTATTATTAATTAATTATTTTTTTTACTCACTAGGCAAGTACTCCATTATGGGAAAAGAACTCCATTATCTGAAGTTAATGATCATATTCAGGTAAACATTTCTGAAACAGTACTTAAGTACTGTGTTGAGGATTTTTTTTTTTTTGTTAAATACTATGTTACTTATTACAATAAACGTAATTTTTTTTTCTTTTTTTTAATAGTCTGTAGATTTGAAGCAACTGAAAGCTATCTGCTCCAAGTACATTTATGATAGATGCCCTGTAATAGCTGCAGTAGGTTAGTAATCAGCATATTTTTCCTTCTCTATATTAAGAAGAATCATAATTATTATGAAAAATTCTTTGGACTCTTTCATATTACTTACATATATTTTAAAATATATAAATGGATTAGATTGAAAAAATCGTAAATCTAGCTTAAATTGTAGTAATAATAAAGGGCTATAAATCTTATTGAAACTGAAGTTTACTGTCTTGCCTGAAAATCTGCTGTATTCATTTATAATAAAAAAAAGTCCTAAAATATACAAATACTTTCCTAGTGATTCATTTTCATAATAATGTAAAAATGCTAAAAGATGAAAATATACCGATAAAACATAAAAATTTCGATGTCATGCATTAAAAAAATAAAGCTGTGTTATTCAATCCATTCTTAAAAATAACTATTATGAGCTTCTTATCAATTTTGTTCCTATTTATATATGTTCAGAATAACTGGTTCAATTTTCTTTTTTACTCTTTACATAAATGAACAAATATATATATTTAAAAAAAGCTGATTTTTAAAAATATTATTCATGTCTTTTTTTTTTTTTCTTCTTCCAGGTCCAGTTGAAGGCATGACAGATTATAATCGTGTTCGTGCCAACATGTACTGGCTCAGAGTCTAATAATATTGAAATCTTGGATCTTAAAATTTTCTTTAGTCATAAACCTGTAGTTTTATGAAAAAAAGAACTGTTTTCCACAAAAATCCATTGCTTGTTATTTATTTTTTTATGAAATAATTTTTCTTATCCCATTAGACTACATATATTGATTTCTGTACAAATATTTTAAGCCAAGAAGAATTTAAGAGATTTTGTGGGAAAATATTGGGTTACATTACTTGTTCAGAAATTTAGTTTATAACTGTAAAATATGAATAAAATAGTATTTGTAATTTTGTCTCATTTTTGTTATTAATTAATTAAACTTCACATGCTTGTTATAACTTGTAAAATTTTTGAATATGCTGAATGAATAATTAGCATTGTTAAGGAGATTGAGAGGCAATTTAACAAATATCTATATAATTTTCATGATTGTTTTAAAAACTGGTATACTTTGAATCTACTATATTATTAGTTCGAAAATGTTTTTATAGCTATAATCTTTTCATGAGATAAGAATAATAGCAAGAAAAAAAAATCAAAATGTTATATAATAAACTTATCTAGAGGATAGTAAACATTGTGATTTTTTGTGTAAGCGAAGAAATTTGTACTTAAGGCCTCAAAGGATGAAAGTAGAACTATACCTGTCTTTGTTCTATTTGCCAATTTAAAAAAGATGAAATAAAATTAAGATGTTTGTCATTGAATTTTAAACACTGGGATGTATCTCTCGAGGCTCACAATAACTTCCAAGCTACCAACAGAATGTTTACTTTCTGCCTTCCAATTTTATTAATGTTTTATAAATTGCATAAGAAAAGTATAATAATTTTCAAAAAATTATTGAAACTATTCAATACTTGCTAGTATCTGCTCATTGCTTAAGTACAAAAAAAATAATAATAAAGAAGTTTTTGAATTCTTAATATTTTATAAAATGTACCTCAAAACACAAAATTTATGGTTTCAGTTTTGTTAATTACATTATAAAAAGGCAATTTTATTGTAAATAGTGGTTTTTAAAAACTTTTTACAATATTAGTAAAAATATATAGGTAATTAAAAATTTAATATTTTAGTAGAAAAGTAATACAATTGCCTTTTAATTAAATATTTTATGACACAAAATAACTGCAATATAAATTTTTTTTATTTAGATTCTTTAAATATTTTATATAGCATTAAAATAGAAGATTCGTCATAAATAAACATTGTCTTTTGTTGGCTTTCTAAAATGTGATATGTTAAATTAGATGTACCTGTAAAAAATAAAAAGGAAAGTTAAAAAAAATTGATCAATTGATGAAAATTTGGTTAATTAATGAAAAATATACTACCTAAAAGCTCACGAAATTTATGGTCTGTTTCTGGATTCCTTATGGTTGAAGCAATATAAGCACAGGCTCCCTTTTTAGTTATAAGTATATTCAGTGCTTGTATGAGACTTCCTATTGTGTTGATGTCAAAAACTATATCTATTAAATTCATACAATTATAATTAGATATATAATTTATCACTTAGCAAGAACATAGTGACTCAAGATGACAATACAGATAAAGTTATAGGACGCACTATTTTATTTAATTAAAAAAAAACAAATAATTCTGAATCGGATTCTTATATGTGCAAAAATAATTTAGATGAAAATCAAATGATTGAAATTATTTTATAACTTTTTATACCTTTAAGTTGAATAAATAAACAACATGTACAAAACAATTTTAATTTATATTATCTAAACTGACTATCAAAAAGTTATTGATATGTCTTATACTAGAAGAAAAGATACCTGTTCCAAGAATAACATCTGGTGATATTATTGCAGCTTCTTCATTGCTAATATCTGCCCATGTCAGTTGCTGTTGTTCAATAACTGCATTTGTATTTTTCAAATTGATCTTTATATTTGAAGTCAATAATTTTAATACTTCTTCACTTTTGTCTGAAAATATGTATTTTTCAGGATCACAAAATTTCAAAACTATTATTCCTAAAAGTCCAATACCAGATCCAAGTTCTAATATTTTCCTGAAATAATGCAAATATAACATTACTTTAAAAAATTTGATAAGACACAGAAAAAGTTATTTATCAAGTAAAATACAGGCTTGGAATAAAAATTAAAACAAAATTTGATAAAATAATTGTGTAAGACAAATAGAAACAAAAACGTCTGAAAAGTTATTAAGAAATAAGGTTCATTCAATCATTAAATTTATACAAAAGTTGCATGAAATAAGAAAGGTATTGTAGAATTATTACATTAAAAAATGATAATTTTATTCCAAAGATGCTGAAAACACTTTAGAAGAAACATGTTGTGATTAAGTAATTGTTTTTTAAAATTATAATTGAAATTCTGTATAATTTATACATTGAATTGTTTAAATCATCATTTTCCTATTTTATTGAAATATTAACTATCAATTAATTGGTTATTTTATATTCTACCAGACAGATTGCACAAATTTAAATTTCAATGTTATATTTGTCGAAATTTATATTTTCCCTTAACTTTAAATCCTGATATTTAGAAGAAAATCATTAAATAATAATTTGTAGTTATACATGTTTTATGATCATATTAAAAATAAAAAGAATTCAAAAAGTTTTTAAAGTAACTAAAATATAAATCATATATTGTATAAGATTAATATGTGAAGCTAAAATTGATCCCCATTAGCCAATAAGAGGCTTCATAAATATGCATTATTTAGGAATGTCATTTGTCTAAACCTGTCACTGAACAGATAAATGGTGTGTTAATATTATTTTATTTTTCTATCAAATATTTTTCATTTATAAGTATTCTATTACATTTCAGTAACACATTTAACATATTTCCTTGTAATTGCATGTGATTTCAAAGCAAAGCTTTAAATATTATATAATATAAAATATAAGGACCAATTAAAAAATTAATTACTTTTCATTGCGTCTTACAATATAAAAAAGAAAATAATATTAATTAGCTTAATACAAAAAAATATTTTGTTATATCATGATTAAGGAGCTAAAAAAAGATACAGCAATAATAATGTTTAAAAACAATAAACTTTTTATACTAACTTTCTTTTGCAATCTATGAAATTTACCAAATTATTTCAAAATTCATCTAATATTTCTTAAAAGTTTCGGAAATTCAAATTTGTGCTGGCTATTCTTGGTAAGGATTAAATGAAGGATTTTTGGGTAAAATATATAGAAATTTTTATGTAGAGTTTTCAATATTTGAATGAAAATGAGATAATTAGGTTTCTTAATATAAATTTTTAGACATCTCAAAAATGTAGCTTCTGGTAAGAAATTTTCTCATATTTTATTTATGAATATCAATTCAGTACATATTTCTTCAGAAACATGATTTTTGATATTTATGGAACTGAATTTTATTATTCTTAAAATTGATTAATTTTCTTTTATGTAATAATTCTGCAATATTTTTAATATCTAAAGACTTTTTGTATAAATTTATTCCTTTATGGTTCAAATAATTATACTTATTAACGATGTTTACATTTGAAACAATTCGTTAATTTCTTAAATTAAACTTTTTTGTTCAAAATCTGTGTCAAATAGGATCATTACATATTTCTTGTAAAGAGGGTTGTATCCAAATTTGAAAAAGAAATTATCAATGAATCAATTTTAAATATTTTACATTTTATTTTAAAGTTATGTGAGAATAGATATAATTCTGCCCTATCATGATTAATTGAATCAAAGGCAATAATCATGAACTTCCTGTCAAATTTCTACTTCAAAGCAGCAGGAGAAAAACTTGATACATTATACACATTTCATTTAAACAAAAAATATAAAATTGTTTCAGTTAGACAAATATTAAATTAAATATTCAATGAGAATTGACAGTTAATTTGATTGTGAATCATTAGTCCGATGTTAAGAAAATGAGGAGAAGAAATATAAAGAATGCTTACTTGCTTTCAAAATATGATCGATTATTTATGCACCATTCAGATAAGTATTTAGCTGCCTATAAGCATATAAAATAAATTAATTTTAACCAGTTCTTAACCCACAAAGAGCAAAAATAATGTTTAATATACATAAATTAAATCACAAACCTCCCATGTCTGTAAACCAGTCGTACTTTTTGCAACAAAACAAGAGTTTTCTTGAAGAGTGATGGTGCAAGTTTCATCCTTTATGATAAATAATAATAATTTATATAACAATTTGCACTAATTACATTTTAAACTATTATTACTTTTCTAGAAAATAATTATATGAGTATTGTCATGAAGAAAAAATGGCATTTCATAATTTTATCTATAAATATACAATAAAATGTCTTGAGTCTATTGAAATATATATTATTGCAGAAAATATTCTTATAAATAATAATAAAGGAGATGATTTTTTTAAAAAAATACAGTTATGTTTATTAAAAATTAATCTAAAAAATTTTAATACAAGATTTTTAGTCAACTTTAAAGCAGCAGGGAAAATATTTATAAGATAGTATATTTCCCCCTGTGGTTAACTGTACCAATGAAATATAAATCCCTTAAAACAAAATTTTCTGATTTCTTCTTTAAAAGTACATACAATTAATTGCAGTGAAATTTTTTATCCTAAAGTTGTTTTGACTTCCCAAATAATAAGTTTTGCTTGTTGTTTAAAATAATGCTTTTTGTGTGGTTTTATCATTACTATGATTATGATAAATAATTTTTTTAATACAATTTAGATTATAAAGTTGTATTTATAGAATCTCTGTGAGGTAATCACAAGTAAAGCACAATGTGTCTTTTTTGGTGTTTTATAGGTACAAAGTTTGATCCATAACAACTTAATTTAATACAAATATACTGAGAAGGAAAAGAATATCAGTACCTCAAGTACAGTTTGTACTGGTAGAAATTTTAAATTAATTAAAATTCAAGCAAGATTTACTTACTTTCTGTGATAATTCCAAAACTATGACATAATTAAAATTGATTTTTTACATTGTTTTAAAATTAATATGCACATCATTTAATGATTTTAAGTTAGTTGTTATTCTCCACCCCTTGAATTTTGGCAATTTTTATTAAAAAACAAATTTTATAATTTTTAGCAATACTTTTATTGTTGCAATAAAGTTGTTGTCACTTTCAGTGCTTAATCAACTTAATTTGTTGCCATCGCTGAAAATTAAGAAAAGAAGGACTTGTTTTCTATCAGTGCAGTTTATTTAATAAAAAAAAAAAGAAAGAAAATCAAGTTGAACAGCCACAAAAAACAATGTGCAATTCAAAATATAATGTTATGGCAATTTATGTTTTTAATAGTGCTATGATTCTATAAACTTGATTATATTTTTGAAGGTTCATGCATACAATAAAGAGAAAAGGTGCATGACTATTAAAATAATAGCCCTTTAATATATATCACAATTTTATAATTAATTGTTTTTATTGCAGAAATCAAGGCAATTAAATTAGTCATGAAAGATTGAGCTGACATTAAATATGGTCAACTTTTCTGTGAGCGAGATGATCAACAGAGGTATCTGGCAATAAATAACTCAAATGATTCCCATTCCTTCCCAAAATAATTTTTTCTTAATAAGATCATTTTTTTTAAAGCTGCATTTTAAATGGTTGAATATTATTTAGGACATAATCAACCACTAGGATTAATAAGCCTCATTTGAATAAGATAGTAATAGAATATTTCTTGTTTAAATAAATGAAGCCTCTTCTATAAGTAAATATAAAACAGTATTCAAATGATTAAATTTCAGCAATCCCCTAAGTAAGTATTATATATATTGATATATTATATTATTTATTTAATACCTAGAAATATTTATATCATTTATTAATACTATTATATATTCCCTTTAAGTAATTGAATGCCAAATAAGATAAAACACTTACAATTTTGTAGGAATGATAACCAACATTTTGAACATCTTGTACCAACAAAATATCTGTATATGCTTTTGCAAGATCATCAGAGCATTCAGATCCAAACCTCTCAACCTACCAAAAATTGTAATGGAAATAATTTCTAAAACAAAATTTGGAAAATCAGTCATGCATTTTTATGATAATTCAGCTTCAAACACAGTTATAAAACCATTTAATCAAGAAATTCTAATTACACAATCTATTTGATCGTTTGTCACAAGTACGCAAAATTCAGGTACATTCAAGACAATAAAATAAATAAGGAAACCTACCATATTAGATAAAAATGAAATGATAAAATCAGCACAAAATAAATGTGAGAGTAAGAACATTCTTTCATAAATAAGAGAAAAATATTAGCTACAAAGTCTTTTAAAATTAATAAGGCTGTAGGTTAAAAATGTTACTTTGAATTTTAAAAAAATTATATTTTGAAATTATCTACTGAGTAAATATATTTTATTAAGGTCTACAAGATATTTTAGAAAAAGCCCAATAAAACTTAGTTATCTTTACAGATTAATAACCTTATTAATAAATAAAGTTAATCAAAATTTCACAATAAATTATGCATTAAAATTCTTGTAATGTAATATGAAATAAGACTTTTTTAATTCCGTAAGAAATGTTAATTTTTAAATTATAATTATTCTAATAAATTACAATAAATAAATAATGGATATTGAATAATTTTGCAACAATTAGTTTCTGAATTTTGCGATTCTGATTAAACAAGTCGATTTTAAAAGCAATTTAGTTGACTAAGAATTACAGCTACTAAAGTAATTTAAATAAATTGTTCATTCAAAGAGATGGGTCAGTTGCAACAAAATTCACTAATATATTTTAATTGGCGAGAGCTAAAAAATACTCAATGTAGTGAAAGATATTATTAGATGCTTTTAATATACTGGTTGGTGTATCAAAAATAAGAAGAAAAAAATCCTTATAATTAATAATAATAATAATAAGCACATTACATGGCTTTCATTGTCAATAAAAATATTTATTATAAAACTTATTCATATAAAATTGATAAATCAAAGCATGTATGAAGTTGAACTTACACAATCATAAAGGCACCGAAGAAAGAATTTTTGATATGATACAGGAGGAGGATATTTTGGACACAATGGATTTTTTACAGTTATATTAAGAATTTTCGTTTGAACATCACAATCCAATGATTTTAATGCCTGGAAAAATAAAAAGAATTAGGTGAAAATGTAACAATCTAATTTCTTACCATATGTGAAATGGATATAAATTACCATGATACGAAGAAAATGATTATTAACATAATTTGATAAGCATATAATATTGGGATTTCTTTATAAAGTAATACTTAAATGTGAAATAATTAACGATAGCATTTTAACTGAGATAAAAATTACTTACTTTATTTTCAAAGCATGACATAATAAGTTTCTTATTTTTCGTAACGGATAAAAATATTTTTTCGATTAAATCTAAAACTCCTTGCATTTTCATTCCAAATACTTTTATCCTTCTAGAAAAAAAATAATTCAAAGAAATATCGTGGCTATAAAGGACCAGAAAAGCTATTATGTTTATGAATGTGGTTATACAATCAAACACAGTATTTACAGAGAAAAGAAAGCAGATTCGGGAAAAAACGAAACCATGCTCCTTTTATTTACAAACAAAGTCTTTTTACATCTTAATGCCAAATTGAAATGGCTAAAATTACTAAATATCATATAATACTTACTGAAAAAAATTTAGTTATTGAAAAAATAAAAGAGTAAAAAAAAGTACTTAGGAACATTTTTATTGTTCAGCAGGGAAATTAAAACAACAATTTGTAACGATGAATTTTTTTTCCATGTTGGGGGAATTTCGAAACAAAAATGAGTGTAGATGAAAAGCATAATCGGATTTTATATATATATATATATATATATATATATATATATATATATATA
>JAOUZG010051192.1:1370528-1384030 GCA_026289955.1 Argiope argentata
ATATGGGGTACAAACTAGAGCAATTTTGTCTGCAAATCAAATAGCAGCAGTATTTCTTTAGGAGCCCAATTGATACAATTTTTGATTATTGAATGAATGTGCATACGCACATATATACACAATAAACATATATACACAAATAAGCATATACTATTCTAATTAGAACCACACTAATCCAGTAAAGGAAGACTCACATTGTTCAGCCTACTTGGGTGACTCGGCATCCATAAACAATTCAGTGGATCTCGATAAGAATAGTATTTATTAATCGAAGTTCTAGGTTAGTTATACTAACGTTTCATTTTAAATTAACGTTAGAGATATTTTGAAACGCAGTCAGATGACGAGTATGACGTCTAAGTTGGCCCTTCCCTCTCCCAGCTTCCATGTTACACCAAGAGCGAGGATGTTTTTCCCCAACTGATTAACGTTCTCTAGACCCGCTTACAGGATGGTTCTTCGATGAAATCGGGTCTCAAATGTGAAACTCTCCGATTCCGAGGCCGAGACCTTACCACCAGCCACCACGAATTCAAAGCTTACTGTGGTAATTTTTCTGTGATACTGAAATTTATGAATCACCTTTATAGTCAATGTCTAAAATTTTAGCAGTAGTGTTTAAAAAATCAATTAAATTAATTAAAAATTAAGGCATCTTTCACAAAGAAATCTTATTGCCATTAAATCCAGCTATCCTCCTCCGCTTCAGTTATATACAAATTTTAAAATTATTAATTTATAATAATTGGGAGGGATTAATTAATTGAATAGTTCATAGTACACTTTATACTTATATTTTTGAATATAATTTTTATATTAAAGATTTTTTTTATCATGTCAGAACATGATGCTGATTTGGGAATGAGGTTTGTGGCTTCAACAAAAATCCATAGACGAAAAATAAAAATTTTATTATCTGAACGAGTATCTAAAAAAAATCAGTTTTTAATAACATGTTGCCATTGCATTTACAAAAGCTCCGATTAAAAAAATAAGTTACAGCAAATAAAACCTAGAAAAATGTCATTTTGAACTTGTGATTATATGAAATAAATAGGAAATGTGATATTTTTTTAAAAAACAATGAATGCGAGACAAAGTTTTTCGGATCATTTTCGATGCTAAAGGGACTCATTCAAATGAAACAATTAAAAAGAATAAAAATATAATTTAACTTGCACGAGCACGTGGTGTTTGGCCGTTTAAGAAATTATGTTCTGACACGATATATTGAAATATGCATAGCAAAATTCATTTTAATCTTTTTTTTCACTTTTATAAGCAAATCATAGGTTGCAAAGTAAGAAAAGTTTCCTCTAATTTTTTATCAAGGATAAGTGAGACATATTTATTAATGCATGAGCAGGATGGTTATAATTAAACTTCCATATAAACAGCATCCTACAACGTAAACGGGAGACAGGATTGCAACGATATTTGATTTATAGATTATACATAAAATGCTGTCACAGAATTAGAAAAAAAAAACGTTCCGAAATATCCACTAAAGAGCGTCTTTTCCGGAAAAACATTAAATTTAATACAATTAACTACCAAAATGGGATATAGAAGCAATATTAACATCTATGGAACGTTTTGGGATCATCTTGTCATTAAACCACATTCAGTAAAAGCAAGGGAAAAAATATCCTTACGCTGTTTGAGAGGAAAAAAATGTTCAGTTTACAGAAACAAGAACAGATTAGGTTAAAATTGCTCGAGAGGAGCAGTTATTAATCGTGCCCAGGACAATGTAGAGTAAGAACCTCCAAGTGACCACCCTCATTCGCCGTCGAAATTTCAAGTCGATTGACAATGTTTTCAACAGAAGATCGTAATGATCAGTTGTGATGCTTCTCACCCCTAGTAACGTACAAATATTGTACAATATTGATCAATATTCGCAATATTGTATAATATTGAGGAATATTATTTGATATAAAATATCATACAATATTTCACAATATTATGATACAGGATGTGCTACCTGGGACATGAAACGCTATGGAATTTATAGCCTTTGCCGGTTTTTCATTTTATTGATCATAATACTTGTCTTATCTTGTTAATATTGTTTCTGTATTTCTCTCTTGATCGCTTATTGTATTAATATTGTTCTTTACAAGGCGACATCTGGTAGACTTTTGGAACTACCTTTTTTTTGGGGGGGGTGTGCAAGGGACTGATAACTGGAAATGTGTGAAACTTTATAAGGTTTTTTATTTTTTTATAAGAATGGAAATAGAAGACTTAGATTATTATTTTTATGGCTTATATAGATGTTATTTATTTGGTTCATTTGAGTTTGACATTATTTCCATAGAATCTTGAAACTACAATAAAGTAATAATTTTCATAATTTATTATGAATTAGTTTGTTTTGGTTCAATTCTATAACGATTCAGGGAAAGTCAGAATCGTAATGCCTTTGAAGAAGATTATCTAAAATTCATTTAAATAACTGAATGAAGAACTCAAATGTCTGTATTCAACCAGTTCACTGTTTTGTAGATGAATGGCACAAACTCAATTAAATTTGATGATATGAGATTTTTTAAAGTTTTTGGCAAAGAATCGATTCAGAAATCAATGCAATTACTATCAGAAATATAATTCTCAAACTAATTTGCACTTTTATTTCCCAAGCGGAATTGTTTATTTTGCTTATTATATTACTCGAATGTTATGAAAAAAATTAGTATTTTGTGAAAACATCTTTATTTTTTAATACTTTATCAACAAAAACAAGAAGACATTTAATTTCAATTTACATACTAAAAACACAAAGCATCACCTAATCCTTTTTACTCGAGAAATTTTAATTTTCCTTGCTGATAATATTGAAATAATCTTTTCTTTTATTATATCAAAAGCATATTTCAAATTTTGAAAATATTTTCTTCGATGAAACAAAAATTATTGTAATTATCATGAATTTAGAATAATGTGGAAGTTTTCTTTTCACATATTTTGTATGTAATTATACATAGTTTAAGTCCTGCGAATTCATTCATGTAGAGTTCAAATAAAAACACAACTCGCTTCGCGCATTTTTCGTTTTATCATTAAATGCTTTTTCTTGCATCATTAATTTTAGAAGTTCCGGTTTTCATTTTATAATATTAAAAAGCGTTATATGAATGGCTTTCAATATCAAAATATAGAATTATTTTCCTTTCATTAAAAATAAGTAAGGCTTAGGAAGGATAAGAATTCTCCATACCGGTTAAAATGAAAACTTCCGGATAAATAACAATATTTAATATTTTTTCGCAAATTTTCGGTATGAAAGTTTTAATTAAAAAGTGTCAGCGATGATTTTTTTTGGTTTCTTCCTAAGATTTTGCGTTAAGCCTATCATGACGTACGATGTTTCCTTGAGGCGTTGAAAGAAGAGCTTCACAGTAAAATTCCTTGGATTCTAAAAAAAGTTTATTTTTCATTAATGCACACTCATTATTTTGTGAAATTATAATTTTTAATACAAGTTACCAAAAACTTACATTAAGATTTATTTAAGGGTCAAACATTCTAAATTTTTCATCTATACCTTAATCTATTTTTGAAACAATGTTTATGGAATATGCACACAGTTTAATGTTCATAATATAATATTTGTTTACTTTGTTATATATATTAAATACTTTATATTTTAAGCATTCTTTATAAAAAGATTTTCTGGGGATTTATAAATATGAAAATTCTCGGGGATATTCTACCTATCTATATTAAAAAGGAGTGGTCATATTTTCTAGTATTTTAAACATTTGCAGTACAGAATCAGAATTTAATAAAATGGTGGTCTATATATAGGGAACGAAAATTTGGAAATAACTTGCGTTATGAAAATCTCCTTAAAAAACTTTCGATTAAGTATAGCGTTGTAAAAAAGAAAAAAATAAGAAAAAAACATTCATAGCACTTCTTGAATATATGAGCAAAATTTCATAATATTTTCTTTATAAATATGACACAATATACGGGACGTTATAATTCAGGAACAAGTTTTGTTGTTCATAAAGCTTTTCCTATGCAATCACTTCATCTTAAATTAAAAGTGAACTGAATTTATTTTCTTCTTAATACTATGCTTTAAATTCAGTCTAAGCAGTAAAGTGCTCTATACGATTATTGGAACGAAAGTCTGCAAATGAGTGAGGAAGGACTTTTACTTAAAGCTTTAATTTAATTTGCTAAGGAACGGTCCAGTATATTAGAGAGCAGCTGTTAAAAGCAGTAAAAGCGATTTATACACAAAGAGAAGAAAAGAACGAAATTTGGTGAAAAAAGTTTGAAAATAAAAATAGTAGAAAGAGGGACAAATTCTTTGGCATAGAAGAACGGATAAGTCTCGCCAATTATTTTTTTCAAACATATGGCCACCTGTTTTGAGAGAATTTTATACAGATATGCATTAGAAATACTGACTGAATATCTATATTTATATAACTGTATATTTGTTTTATTCTAAATTACTGTTAGTATTACTAACTTACTTGAAATGATCAGTATCTCTTTGTAAGAAAGATTATTTGAGACCGTATAATTGAACTGTTTAACTGAATGAAAGAACAGTAGAGATAAAGTGACTGAATTGAAAGCAAAATTCGGAAAAGAACAATTACGATTCAACTAAATCAATCCCCCACGGGGGCACCTCGAAATGAGGATGAGATGCTTTCGGAATAGTGGTTGGATCACGCCACCCTTGGAGGGTAAGCCAATAAGAGGGAGCTAGACTCCTCCTATCGATGACGGGAATTTCTTCCTACAGGACTTCCTACGTGATGGCCATTAGGACTCAACTACAGATCCCACCAGTGTTGCTGTTGAGACGGTCCGTTCATTTAGCTTTATGGTTTAAATCCGTGTGCCTTCATGGCTGGTCGAAGAGTCTAGATATGACTATGACTATACATCTAAATATATCGCTTGTTTGCTACTTTTTACTCTTGTATATACAACCTCAGCAGCATGTATTGCAATGCAGCAGCACTTGTATTGCAATTATTATTGAGAGTGCAACAATGTAAGTATTACTGCAAATACAACAATGCAAGCATTATACGGCAGTGCATTGAAATATTAAAATGGTTGTAATGAGTACAAAGATAAACTTCCAATTCTACGAAATTTAATTTCTTCCTCATATTTCGATATTTATATTTGTTTAATTGGAATAAAATTAACATGTTAAAGGAAGTTATTCCAAATTTGTTCAAGAATTTAGAACTGTAGTTACACATTTCAAATGCTGAGCAATTTTATATTTAGAATTTTGATTTTATTTAATGTAATATATGTATAATATACTTATTTGTTGGAAGTTAGAGGAATTTACATTTCCAACTACTTATTATTCTAAACTTTAAACAATCGAAATCCTGATAATTTTCATATTAGCTATAAATTTTTAAGACAGAAAATGTAACTAAATGATAAAATATTCCAATTACAATTGTAGTAATAATATTCCATCGAAATTGTTAGCATAAATCATTGCATTCCAATCGAATATAAAATTTTAAATGAATGATATAAAAAAGTATATTAATTAGTTTTTAGAATGAATTTTCCCATTTCTCATTTCAAAGAAAACGGAATATTTATTTCTATTTCTGGTACTAATATAGATGTATGTGTAGTGTCGCTCAAAAAGTAAGACCGTGTGAATTTAGAAATAGCAAAGGAGCCCAATTTATGCTTTGGAGTGTGGGAATGTGAATCTTGGAGTGATATTTTTTAATGTTTTAGTAAGAATTTTAAAGAATTAAAAGATAAAAGGAATTTTTTTCGCTTGTCACCTTTTGAAAATAATATCGTACAAGAATGATTTTTCGACACTTTAAAATTAATTAAATATGTTTTCAATCATACCAGTTTTGTTTGCCACAAATTTTTCAACTTTTAAATAATTATTAAAAATATTTGAATCACGTTTTACTAACGGTGTTCTGATGTTGAAGTGACATTCTATATTAAATATGATTCGTTATACAATGACTCGTTTTCATTGGTGTTATTGACACTTCATACTCATTTTTCTCCCATTAATGTAATCAAAGCATGAAATTTCAGCCTATTTTTTCTTCATGTTAAATATTTTCAAAATAAGTTATACTTATAATAAAATTTTTGAAATTTTGGTGTACCTAAAATTAAAATTAAGCTTAAAAATAAAATAATGGTGAAATTTTTAGTAAAATATTGAAAAAAAAATATTGCTTTTATCGTTTATATAATTGGATGTTTAGAAAGAAAATATATATTGAACTTAAAAGAATGTTATAATGCATCCAATCAATACGGATTTTATGTCAATGGCAATTTGAATAATTTGAAAAATTTTTGCTAAAGAAGCCATTGAGATTAAAAACTGTGATTTACATTTTAAGCCTTGTGATATACTGGCAGCCAAAGGCAGTTTTTAAATGTGACGGTAGGTGACACAGAGACGCTACAAATGACACACATTTCAATTACCAATAAAATTTTCAGATTTTGTTATTAATTCAGACAAAGATGGATTAGAGTTCATTATCTTTTATTTTTAAGTATAAACTGACACAATAAGGGCATTATTTAATGAAGAATAAAACAAACGAAGAGTTTCTGAAGCTAATGACAACAAAAGAAAGGATGTGTGAGCTATTTAAATCACTCCAGCATTGGGGTGTTGGAGGCATTGTGATAGATGGGACATGACGATAAATATAGCAAAATGAAAACACCTAGTTTTGGATCCAGCCCAAGAGGGAGGATAAGATCAGAAAATAAATTTGCTATCCTTTCATGACACGGTTGACTAAACATAAAGTTTGAATTCCTCTATGGCAAAGTAGGTAAGAAATCAGAATGTAAGAAGTATTAAAATTGTACATTATTTTTTTTTATGTGTATTCATATAGAAAGTCTCTTTTCTTTAAAATCCAATCTATAGGTTTCATTGACTTTTGTGAGAAAATAGTCAGGAAGACTGACATTTAAAGAGTTATCTTTATGTATATTTAGATAAAACATAAAATACATGAACAAAATTTATAACATTTCGTTTATGCATTTTAGCGTTGAGTTGAAGCAATTATAATTAACATTAAATTAAATCAATGATATTTGCATTAATACCTAATGAAATACCGTCTCATTCTCTATATATCTAAGTGTTATAACTGTTGTTGTTTTTATTAGTGACACTTGCCATGGACAAGTTTCGCCAAGGCATCAGCGAATTTTAAGCCAAAGGGAGCGTCTATTATTTTTAAAGTAGCGCCAACTAGGGCTAAGAGTACGATTTTACTCATTAATCACAGTCGCTTGCACATCCCCTTTTTATCGGAGGAAACATTCATAAACTTTACAGATAAAACACAAAAGAACAACCATGCCCGAACCGGGACTGATTCATCTCTAGGGGAAGATGCGCTATCCCTATATCAGGACGCCGGCTGTTATAACTGTAGAACACGAAAACATAGCTTTGATTAAGGATTAAGCACGCACGCACGCGCACACACACACACACACACACACACACACACACACACACACACACACACAAACACACACACACACACACACACACACACACACACACACACACACACACACTTATTTACTTATCATCATTATCTTGCAGAAACAGAAAAACAGAATCATGTATATAAAATGTATGAAGAAATGAAATATGACAAATATTTAAATTGCTTTTGCTTGACAATATTGAAAGATATTTTATTTTCCCTGCCCCATCATTTTTAAAAAATTTTCAATGAAGGATAGGAACATGCATAATAAGAAGACATTTTTTTGAATAAAATGAGAACAGAAAATAAATGACAATGTTTTTCAGGATACATCGTATTATAAGTAGAATTACTGTCATGCGTTTGGCTGGACATTTATCAAAACTGTTATTTACAATTCTAGATTATTTTTTAATCGATTTGGTTACTTATAATTTAATTGGATAAAAGTATAATTTCTTATATATTTCATTTTCTTATTGAATTTATTTTCTGAAAAGATATTCTTGGAACCCCTACGAATCAAATATCAAGGTATAGCATCTACGACATTTTGTTATTTGAGCTTCTATATCATATTAGAGCATAGACTGCAGAAATGTAACCCATATTAGTTTCTTATTCCAAAACCACACCTACGATAAACATTACTTGAATCTGTACTCTAAATTTGCGGTTTTCTGATTGAGAATTTACATAAATCCATAAAAGTTTGTATGGCATATAATCCCCAATGAAGGGCATTTTTGTTTCGTTAAAGTTATCTCGATATCTAACTAAACTTTTATATGTAGTAACTTCTAGAATTTCTTTCACTTTCAAATTCTCAATCGAAATTATTTTTCGATTTATTTTTCTCAGTTAGAGTTTTTCATTTCCCCTTTTCAAATCCATTGACATCATCCATCGCAGTTCTTATGATACTTTAATCTCCACCCACGTCTTAAGCTTCTATTTTATCCCCTATTACGATATTTTTGTTTCTTTTTTCGACATAAATGATTTTTATGATGTGGATAGATACCTGAAGCAAAATTATATTCACTGCGACTTAAAAGATCAATTAAAATATACAGGAAACGAAGTGGATGTCAAAAATCGTCTTCATCACCTACTAACTCCTTAAAATCTCTTTTCACTTAGGATTAAAGAAGAAAAAGGGAAAAAATATATTTCTCAGAGATGAAGGATAAAATGATAATTATCATTCGTCGGTGAAACTCGTTCACTGTACGAACCATTCAGCATCTAAGTAGACCAAGCAGTATAAAAAAAGGAGAAAAGGAAATTTTGACTTTCAAATATAAAGAGAATGAAAAACAAAATCTTTTTATATTTGCGAATAATTATTTAATTAATGATTGGTAATGAAGGAAACTTTGAGAAAATCAATGGATTGTTTTCATTATACATGGGAATTATATAATATTCAATAGATTTAAACTCTTTGTAAATAAGGAAAATTATAAGATTTCACTAAACAATTTCTCTTAAAAATACAAATATTTTTATCCGAATTGCAGTTATCTTCTACGTGTCTTTATTTCCTTAAGTATCTATTCATACTTATACGCCGTTTGATTCTCTCAAAGATGTGATAGCATGCTGTTTCCCATCTGGTGATGTATATGAAAAAGTAAAAATAGGGAAATAAAAAGGTTGTTCTTGATATTATCGCTGAAAAGCAACAGCAATGTTATTAAATCTATATTATTTAAAAACTAATAACATTTTTTTAAATATATTGCGAATCTGCGAATTTCAAATTAAAAGCAAAAAAAAAAAATCCCTTGTTAAAAATATGCTCGTTTTTAATCTTTTTCTTAAATTTGTTTACGTTACAAAATATTAAACTAAAAATGAATGTAAGAAAAGTATACCAAGTACAAATTAAATTTCAAGCTTCAAGCACTTTAACTCCAACTATTAGTTCATATCCGATTTTAATATAATATCCGGAACAATTAAGTAAACTAGAAGTAATCTGTTATTTAATCAGAAAATATTTAGACAATATAAAGGCAAATATATGTTTAGATATATATTTGTGAATAAATATAATTTTATTTATTTGAATTTGAGCTTACCTTTAAATAGCTGCAAATTAATTTATTTGCTGTTGTCAGCTTCTCAGCATGATAGGCAATTTTTATAATGGAGATATTCATAAGGTAATGTGTAGTAAAGAATAAGGAATTGTATAAATTTGGATGCCGAAAGGGCGAAAACTTTTGATGTTTAAAAAATTTATAAATTTTCAATTTAGATTTCTCAAACCAGAGAGAGCGTCAGAGAGAGAAAAAAAAACATCAACTCAAAACCCTTGAGTTGAACACCAATTCAAACAAAGTCCAAGAAATCGAGGAAAGAGGGGTGCAGTAGGTTCTGAAAGTAAAGACCTCTGAGGACCCGAAGGTCTCACTTTATCTCATATGGAAATGGCAATCTCACATTCGCTTACACAACTCCTTTTTACAGGGGGTGGGGGACTCTTTCACACACCCCACTGATAGAATATAGGGTAGAGAACAACTCTCCAATGAACAAGGATTCGAACACGAAAGGTTCAAATCATGAGGAAGACACACTACTCTAGGCCAGGATGGCAGTAGAAATAAATAATTAATAAATAAATAAAGTAAAGGCAAAAGAAGGGAAACGAAAATAATTAACGGTTTTAATTTAACTGCTCATTTATAGTAAATATCATTAGAATCTTCAATTATCTGAATAAAAAAAGATTCTACACGATATTTTGAATTGCATTTTTATGCCAATTCCAAACAGCTCATTATGACACAACTAAAAAATATTGAAATTATTAGCAAAAAATAGTTGAGTGAATTTATTTTTGTATCAATTTCAAACGGCTCATCATGACACAATTCAAAAATAAACTATCGAAATTATTTTCAAAGTATGATTCCTTGATTTATTGTATTTTTCCTATTAAAGCATAATATCCATAATTATCAGCACCTTTTCCACAGTTTTAAATTGGAAAAATATCATAAAATCTGATTTGATTAGCTATAAAACAAATATGCGCTCCAGAACTTGATTTAAATGAAAGTTGCCAAATCTTCTCTCAGTATTAACATTGATTAGCAGTCAGAAAAGGAAGTTAAGAGATAACCAAGGAGACGGAATTCCACCAATCCACAACGGATATGAGGGTAATTTACAAACAATCAGACGAAAACCCACATAGACGAGACAAATCAGGCAAGAACGGCAGAAACTTTCAGGCTTGCTGTCTTTCAAAACTTCCAAAAGTATCAACAAAATGCAGAAACGCATTTAAAAGTTAAGCAATATACTTAATTCTTGCATTCAAATACTTTGACTTCACCACCATTAACTTTTAATTGCTTCTTCGCTAATCTAAAGTAGATTGTTGGTTCATTTGGACTTTATCACTTAAATTTGCTTTGGAAACTTTCCGAAGTATTCAAGGAGAATCAAATGATTAGCATTTTACTCTTTTATGCCTGAAATCTTCACTTTTTGAGAACAATAGTTCAACGCCTAACCATTTTAAGTAATTTATTTCTTTGGAATCATAATACATTATTTCGCCTTAAATTCATGAGAACAGTTTCTATCACTTTAAAAATTTTAGATCATAATTTGTTTACAACTAAAATTTCCATAAGAGTAGAAAAATCCATCAAGTTATATTAGAAAGATTTAGATCCTTAAATATTGATTTATTTGATAATCAGCATTTAATACTTCGGAATCATTTGATAATCAACATTTAATCCAAAATGGCTAAATGGCCATTTTGGATAAAAGTCGAAATCTATAATTTTAGCACGCATTCACACATCTAATTATCCATAGGAATACCTAGTAGAAGCCACAATTATTCGTTATATAATAGAACAGTGGAAAGTGGAAATAATATGATTTAGGCCTGATGTGATTTGGTTCGATTTCCTTTGCACAAAGGTGCAGCTCTGATGAGCCGAAACTCAATTACGAAAGAAGTATCAGACGACAAATTGGTTTATTGATAAATGCTTTGTAAGCTTACTCGTAATGATGTTTCTTGCAACACATATTGTAAAGAAGGAAACTGGTAACTAATTGAAAAAAAAAATCTTTCTCTCAGAAAGCGGTTTAAGGAAAATAACTGTGTTTTAGGAGGCATTCGTTTGACAATGAACTCAATTAACCAAACAAAAAGAAACGGTACAATCTTTTCAAAAACAAAAAGTCCAAAAGCATTTGGGTACTTCAGCTCTGATTGTAAATATAGGATATTTTTGGCAAAGTTCTTGAAAATCTATACTCTTCAATCCTAATAAATAAACTATCTTTGAAACTAGAAACTAGTAGTGTTAGTTATAATTACAATACATTTTGGAATACTTAAAATTATGAATTATTAAAAATAAAAAATTAATAAAATTTACTTTTTAAAAGAAAATACCATCAAATAGTCGAATGCTATTTATGAAGATAATATTTCACTTTTCAATTTAGTTAACTTTTCAAAAGAGAATATTTTCTAATTAAAAAAATAACCTTAGCAAAATTTAGAAACTAATAGTAATTTAAATAAGTTTGTTTATTAAAAACTATCAAAGTACTTTACTAACTAGTTGCGTTCATTTTTTACTTATTAAAAAACCTATATATGCTGTTAATGATATTTAAAATTTTCAAATGTAAAGTTATAGGTTAATTGATGATAGTTCCAAAATTTTATTAATATTTTTTAAAATCAAAATTTAGATATTAAACATGATTATATCAAAGTTTAAATTAAAAGTCATTTAAGTTTTCATACTATGAAGTAATTTCTAATAAATACCTCTTTATTTGTTAAATTTCAAAAATTCATTTAAAAGAGTCAGGAACTTAAAAGAGCGGCATAAGTAATTTTAAAAAATTACGACAGCATTAAACAAATACAAAAGTTAAAAATGTCAGCACTGAATTTTTTAAATGAGGAATAAAAAAAATGGTAGAAATCAAGGATAAGAATCACCAAGGGAACATCCACATTTAATTTCATCTCATTTTCACCACGGGCATAGTAACTAGGAAGTTGTTGCCAATGTTACCATTCGATTTGAAAAGAAATGAAAATTAAGAACTTAAAATGCCGCGTTGGCAAATACAACCAGGAGGGCCGAAAGGATTAAAAAGCAATTTTCTGATGTTTATTTTGGCAGAAAATGAATTCTATTTAAAATCGCATTGGATTAAAATTCTTATATCAGTATGAAAATTAATCAGCCATCATAACTAAACAGAGACTTCATTTTACAAACATATTTGATTCGAACATGTTTATTTCTTTTAAATTTATTCTCAGAATCATAAATCTTTTTCGTTTCAAGACATTTCTGTAAATAACTGGTGATGAATGATTAGTTAGTCAAAATTATTTTTAATTTTGAAGGAAAGAAAGTTGAAGGTTAAATTTCGTTTACATCGTTCCTGGAATTTTATTCGCTGCAAGTCTGTATGCATGATTACATAAATACTTTAACGGTATACGCCTAGTTTTCATTGAGTTTATGAACAGAAGAATATATTTTCTTTTTTTATCTTTGATTTGGCATTCTAGAATTAAAATTTATTATCTTTTAACTCATACTTATTCATATATTATCTAATAAGTATCTCATTCGTTTAATTGCAAATTAACCTTGATAACTAAATGGAGTGGTTCTTTTTTATGGAAGTTTTTTAATCACGAACTGAACAAGAAAGATTCTTTAAAAATTTATAATGAATTTATAATGAAAATTTATAATGAAATTTTTTCTTTTACTATTTTGGATCTATACCTAGCAAAAGAAAATATTTGAACTATACTAGGAAAAAATAAACTAAAATAATTTTTATATATGACACGGAGTAGACCTTTCTTATGTTAATGTATTAATTGCAATTATTGAGAAAGAAAACAAAGATAGTTCGAGATAAAACGTTGAGTTTTTTGGTAGTTTCGTTTTTAAT
>JAOUZG010051192.1:1384130-1419111 GCA_026289955.1 Argiope argentata
ATTTTATATATATATATATATATATATATATATATATATATAAAATAAAATAAAATTAGTATTCAATTATGAGATTTTCTTTTGAATGTCATTTAAATATATCAATATATTTATTTCATGATTCAAAGTTTGGTAATTTTAAAATAAATACTTTTTCTTGCTAACAGTTCTCTTTCTTAACCGATTGATATGCTAAAAAAAGTTAGCTATAACAGGAATGCATCGAGCTTGTTAAAGAACTTCAGGTAAATAGAAAAACCTTGCAAATCCGGGATTTGATGATTTATTCACTCTTCAAGCAGCGGCATAAGGTGTTTATAGTTCGAGGGTTTCTAAACTGCGAAGTTTCGAACAAAAATGGAAGACTTGACGTAGGAATTTTTAACAGCGCTCTTTAGAAACAATAAAGACATTCTCAAAATAGAGCCGCAAAGGCGTTATTCTGATGTTGATGGAAGAGCTGAAAGGTTTTATGGAAGTTAGATTAGTTTGGTAACTCGAACAGTTTAGACTATAATTTAAAGAACTTCAGGATTTTCTGAATTTAAGCATAGGAAACTCTTGAATATACATTTCAGAACTAGAAATTACAAAAGATAATGACTGTAAAGAATTTGAAAACTAAAATTGCCTATTACATCAAAAAATATAAAACGTTTAAAAAAACACTAAATATTTTTGGTTTGACCATTAATTTTTGACAAAAATAAATGAAGAAAATCTTTCTTAAAATATTTTTTTCTTTTTTATGCTTATTTTATTTGTAACTTTTAATATATTTTAAAATATCTTGTAATAAATATCACAGAATCTTAATTTTTTTTATCAGACTCACTACTAAGTGGTCTTTCTTATATAGATGAAGAATTCTGTTTCTTCCTGAATATAATAAATCAGTTTAGTTAAAATAAATCATAACCACACAAAAAACATCAAAATTCTTTTGTTTGTTCACACTATTGCCTCTTATATAATATATATAAATCTTTTTTTTTAATTAGAAATATCGTTTCAAAACGAAGTTAAGGTGTTTCATTTAATATTATAAACTTCTTAGAACTTTGAAATTATTTTAGTTTAAATATAAATATAATTACATCTCGTGGTAATTATCATAAAATTTTAAAAACCTGACAAACTTAATAACAAGTAATTAAATGATAATTGAATTCTAAATTGTCATCAATTACAAACAACAGAGTGAAATTTTACATTTTTAGTATATCAAGAAATAAGTAAAAAAATAATTTTTGTTTAATTTGTGCTAACATTAAGCAATTTAGGTTGAATAAAAGAGTGTTATAATACTTCTATTCAACAGAATTTAATGAAATATTTTGAAAGGTGAAAGCAAATTTCAAATAAAACTTCCAGGCATTTTCACTTGTCATGTAGTAATCATACCCTCCCCATTTCAATTTAATAATAAGATAGTCTGTCTTATTATAATTTAATAATAAGACAGTAAATAAAAAGAAAAAAATGCTAAGATCTGTACCAACGATAACCATAAATAAGTTCGAAATAAAATTTAAAAATTTGATGAGGAATGGAATATTTTTTGAAAGTTCTTAGATTCTTAAAAATATCCATTAGAAAACATTAATATTTAAAATTTGTAACTTATTTTTTTATTAATAATAATTACTTTAAATGAATGATTCATTTGCATAAATTGAAGTATACTTTAATCACGAATGAAATTGTTAACAACGAAGTCAGTAAAATTCAAAGAATTGATATTACCTTTGTTTATTTTAAATAAGACCAGTAAGATATTTCAAGATTGTTATGTGAAACAGCATGTAAATATAGCCCAGATTCGACATTCATCAATTACTTGACAAAAACCCGAGAAAAATCTATTAATAGTGATTTTCATACATGCCAAAATAAGCAAGTTTTCCTCTACGTTAATGAGATTCAAGAAGAATAAAAAATAATATGATTTCTGTAAAAATATATTATGTTTTTTGATGATTCGTATATGCAAGAATAACATTCAAACACAAATTCTTTCGTGTGGGAGAATTTAATCTTTAATTTTACACATGAATGTATACATTGCATCGGTATGAGTGTATCTTAAAGTTCGAATCTAAGAAGTGTGTTGAAGGTTATTGTCTTTGTTATGAGAAATATACAAAATCATAAGTACACACTACGTCCTTGATTAATAATTAGGTTAATTAAAATTAGCCATTTGTTTGGACAAGGTTAGCCTGGTTGGTTGAGCGTTGAACTCATATTCCTTAGGTTGCGAGTTCAAACCTTGGTGGCCGAAGATTCCCCGAGTGTGTGGTGGCTGGGGCTCGTTAAATTTGTCGTGGTCACAAAGTCATTCATGTTGAGAGTAATACCACTGGGGGTACTGGGTCAGAGCTGGTCGTTCTCTGTTCCAGATCTAAATTATGATCTGGGGATGAATGAATGAAATGAATGGATGAAGTCCGCTCTGTAAAAAGGGCCTGCGACGGATGTTAGCTTGAAGTAAGATTTCTGCCCTTGGGGGCTCAGGGGTATATACCCTCAGAAGCTATTCCCCGGGCGGGCACCTCGAAATGAGGATGAGATGCTTTCGGTATGGTGGTCGGATCTCGCCAACCCGGAGGATACAATAAGAGTGGGATTTAGACTCCCCCACGATGACGGGACATACTCCCTACGGGGAGGGTTGTACCGTGGTCGTTGTCGGCCATTAGGACTCAACCATAGTTCCCGGTTGCTAGAGCGCCAGTCCGGTCATTCAGTTTCGTCGGTTAATCCGTGTGCCTACGTGGCGGGTCGGAGAGTCTGTTCCATGACTTACCCTCAGAAGCTACTGCACCCCTCTTTCCGTTAAAAATCGACGAGAACAACAACAGCAATTTGTTTTAATTTTGGAAAGTAAAACAATAGCTGTTCGGGGGCATACATTATAATTGGAAATAAACAGATTTATTTGAATATTTCGAAATTTGTGAAAATTAGTCGATTTCAGTGTTCAGTTTCCTATCATATATATTTTAAATGATTATAATTTCCTTTAATAACATGATGAATTCAAAATGATTTTTTCTTTTAAATTTTGTCTTTTATTTTACACATTTTTATTTCAAATATGATTTTTCAATAGTTATCTACATCGAACACATTGGAAGAAATATAACCTTTGTCTGGAACTGCGAAAAGGCCCTCCGAGCTTCCTAACACGACACACTATACACATCAATACTGCAGCCGGCACAAAAAGCAATGCAGCTTCTATTGTTCCTTTTTCTTTCTTTTGTGACAAACGCTTTCTACAAGTTTTTCCTGTATATTTCCATATTTTGTTTATTTTTGTTCGTGATGCATTTTTTAAAAAAATATTCATATCAATAATTATAAGTTATTTTAAGTTATAGATTATAAATTATTTAAATATTACTATCCTACTTTTTCACTGTTTTTTCCCATAGTTCAAGATAAGTTTATTGTGGAATTTAGGTTGAAGACATCTTTTATTTCAGCCCTAATGAACAATGAATGAGTTGTTTATCTTAGTTCAAATTTTTTATATTTTATTTCTACCAAAACTTTATTTGTATATATGTAGCAAACACATATATTCAAAAATCATCCATAAATTCTTTTGAAATTCCTTTATCACTCAATGTATAATCATGTGAAATATATCGTCCCGCAGAAACTGAAAATACAAAATTCATTAAGTTTTATTCTGAAAAAAAAATAAATAAAATAAAAGGTATTTTTTTATTTTGATACATAAATAATTAATGATTGTTATCTGTTATATTTATTGTGCATTGAAAATGATTTATTTCTAAAGAAATCATAACTAAATATAGCTTTAAAAGAAGAAATAGGATGAAAATTCCATAAATAGTAGCATTCGACCAGTTACAGTTAACAAGATACAAAAATTCACGAACAGTAGCAAAAATTAATAAATTCTTCAAAAAAAAAGTTTAATAAGTTTGTAAAAGTGGGAATTTTTTTAAAGCAAAAAGAAATTGAATTTTTAGTATTCTAAATAAATGTTATTGAGGTGAAAGCATAGAAGAAAAAGTTATTATTATACATTTTTATATGCAAATAATAAAAATAAATGTAAGAAAAATGAAGTAGCGGAATGCTTTAAAATGCAATTCTTTAAAAATACGTATTCTTATCTGCATTGTTTATTTTATTTGGAAACTAGATAAAAATGAGCTATCATTAAATATTCTAAATCGACAACTAAATTTCAATAATTTTATTCTTGACTTCTAATTACTTGTAAATTGCTACGGATATAACTGTCCTAATGTTATGGAAAAATTACTAAGGGGATGTATAATCTTATATACAATCTTTTACTTAGAGTCTGGGCAATACAGGCAAATATAGCACTTGAGGCATAAAAGCTATATAAAAATTAGATTAATCACGTCTTTCGTAAAATTAATTAATCAAGAATGTTTAGAAACTTTATATTTTCCAGTAAAATGCAATATTTATTCATTAAGTTTTTTAAAAAATGAATCTTTTAATAAAAGTCAAAATGCGCAACTTTTTAAATATTGACGTCTAAATTATTTTTCATTTATTGAGCTAAAGCTTTGCGGCTTTGGAAATTTTTCTCTTAACAAAGAAGTAAAGGAAACAAGATTTAAATAATGCAGTGTGGGCGAATGAATAATCTTACTTTATTTTAGTACATATGCTAAAATTAAAATAATTCTGCAGAACTAACGACGTGGCAGAAATTATAATTCAAAGAAATTCATTTACCGAATGTACTTAATTAAAGCATGTTTTTACTTTCTAAGGAGACAAGCTTGCTATTTTTCCATACACCAAAGATTTATTTTGTATGTTTCTAATTAAAAAGAGGAGTGTGCTTTTTAAAGAAAAAAAAAATCAATAATTATTTTCCATTGCTTGTACGAAACAAAACCATATTTTGATAAACAAAACTTCAAGCTTAAAAAAAATACATGCAGAGTTATAAATTAACGGAATAATTAGGTTATTTAGGATTAAAATGTGGTTTTTAAACAAGAAATAACTTTTTTAAAAAAAGGAAAAATGGGTAATAGATGCTTTACATGGTAGCATTAAAAAGGTACTTGATTTAAATGAATTCAAATTAGAGCATTCAAAGAAGAAAAAAGATATTTCAGATAAATTTATTGAAAAAGCTTCTCAAACTATGAGATGTATTTTACTACAGCTAAATAAAAGACAGTAAAAAAACCCAAGAGGAATAATTGTTAATAATAGTAGCAAAACATGAAATTATAGAAAATAATGGCACATTTAAAAACAATAAGTTTGGATTTTTAATTCAAAAATTTATCTTATAATTAAAAAACTATTATAATTAGATTGAATGATTTACTTTTGATTTGTACGATTATTTGATTATTGATTAATTTTTGTACATAATATAGTTAATTGAAAATATATGTAAGGATTTCAAAGAATTTGGGTGATCTATTGTGACATTCAGTTTCTTGATCCAAGATAAGATATAGAAAATTGAGAATTTCATTGTTTCAGACCGATTTAAATTTCAATGAATTAGATAAAAAAAATTTAGATTTTATTGTTTAGTTAGGAAGTTGATTCTTATTTTCAGGAAACGGAAGAAATTTTTTATTTATTTTTTTAAACTTGTATGTTTTATACTTTTAAAAAAATGCAACTATTTACTGATTTTAAAAACAAGTTAATGAAATTAAAATCTATTTATCATAATCTATATGAAATATTTTATTAAAGAAAAGTCTTTTAGTCTTAGAAAATGATAATGTAATTAATACATTAAAAATGATTTATATCTAGTTCAATCAAACAGGAAAAAAGGTTAAAATCTTATACTAAGAACGAAATTAAAAGTGTTGATTAGAATTTTTCAGATTGTTGTTAATTAGAATTGAAATCTAAAAAAAATTATTGCTCTTAATTTAAACTTAACTTCTTCGAAATTTTCCATTTTTTTGGAAATTATTATCGATAAAATACAATCTTTTCACAAAAATTTGTGACCTATGATGATGGTACTGTTCTTATAATTCTTATATTTGCTTTTCTGCAATATAATAAGGCAAGAGTAAACATTTGGTTACCATCATTTTCTGGTTCATTTCCATTCCAGGATGATAGCAAATTTGCCCCATTTATGGTTCATTTCCTTAGGAGGGAAGATTGCAAATTTTCTCCTTTTGTGGTTCATTTCCTTTGCCACAAGATTGCAAAAAAAAAGCTGCTGAAAACAGAAAAATAGCAAACATATTCCGTTTTTTATCTCATTCGTTTTTTTAGTGGTTTTCTTTAATTTTTTTTCAAAAATTACAATTAATTTTCCTATTTAATAAATTCTATTTACCTAAGTATTTATTGTATCTAAGTCTAATCAGATTTTGAGACGATTCACGATTTTCTGGGAACAAATAAACGTTTCTCTAAGATTGAATATTCCTTTTTTTTCAGTAAATCACATATATCATTTTTTGATATTAAATGCATTACATTTTATTCTATTTTATTAAATGCATTACATTTTATTATTAAGATTTAAATTGAAATTTTTATTTGCAAATCAAATGGCAAATGCTCTGTCTTAAAATATGTAACTGTGTTTTACAGTGTAATCGTGAAATATGACAACTTTTTCCTTCATTAATTTGCTTTTTATCGTTTTAGTGAATGCAAAAATTACTAAGAATATCATAATGATACAGAATATTCATAGAAAATCATATATAAATAAAACGTTTTTAAAATTATTTTGAGTTTTTTTGGCCCTACGCAATGGTAACAATTATATACAAAACATTGAAAGAATGTTCAAAATTGATATTTTCTTAATCATTAAAAATATCCATGAAGTGAAAAACAGATGAATTTATTATAAATTTTCTAAAAGTTTGTAAAATGTGTAATAATATTATCGAATAAAAGAACAAAATTGGTTTCAGTTATTCAATTTGAATTCTTCAAACGTCGAGATTCAACACACTTTTATGTATGAAAATGTAAAGTTTACTAAAGTTTATTCAAAGAACAAATCTCAAAAAATTTAAGATTTCACATATTTTAATTTTTTAATGCTCACTTATTTATTTTTTTCATTCAATAGGCAGTTAAGAATTCAGAATTTAAAAGTAGTTGTACCAACAGATTCTAAACGAGAAAAAATTATTAGAAAATTAAGAGATAATAATCTGGCAATACTATCATATAGGAAGCAGTTCTATTTAAATATAATATAGGGTACATTGATCAACAGCCATTTGATGGTCAATACAGTTGCCATGGCAGTGGTCATTTGGTAAAGTCATCATTGAGTTGGGCGCAATACGACGTGAGATATTACTCCTGTCGATTAGAGAAGTGAGAAATATTCAGAGCAACGCGAGAATAATTGCTTTGAAATAATTACTTAACCAATAGTTTACACAATTATTTATAAATTCCTTTTCAAAAAGAATATTGATTCCTATTGAGCCAAGAATCACACGAGAAGTTTTCAGTGCATTCATTTTCATTGCACATATCACATTAAATAATTACACTATTTATTATTATTTGTTTTTATTGATTTGATTTCTAAATAAGTTTAGTGAGAAATATCCATAATAATAGAATAAATTTGATGATAATACTGAAATGATCAGGAAAAATATCTTATGATCACAATTAACTTTCATTAAATTGCTACCATTTTTTAAATCAAAAAGACATTTGTGACCAAAATCTTTTTTTTTTTAATTTTTGAATTAGAAGCTCACAAAATTATTTTGCAATTAGGAATTTTTCAGTTCTATAAGAACAGAAAATAAACTCTCCTCTAGTGCAGTTTAGCCAAATATGGTTTACGAATTATTAGGCAACAATCAATGGATCAATTTCTGATTTCCAGATTTTATTTTTGAATGAGAAGAATTTTACAAAATATTTGCCTATTTTCCTATTTTTGCAATTTAATGTGCTTGTTTTTTCTAAAGGCACTTGTCATGGACAAGCTAGCTGAGGCATACTAGGGATTTTAAGCCGAATTGGCTACTCTTGTTTTGAAGTAGCGCCAACTATGTCCAAGAGTGCGACTTAGCTGCTCACACATTACATTCGCTTGCACATCCCCTTTTTACAGAGGAGTATATTGACAAACCTTACAGATAGAACACAGAAGAACATTCATGCCCGAACAGGGACTCAAACCCTGTACTCCCTGATCATGGGGACGAGGCACTATCCCCATGCCAGGTCGCCGGCTGCAATTTAATGAATGAAATGGAATATCAAAATGAAGTCGATTACTTTAAAAATATTACAGCATAATTTAGTCAAATATGGCGGCTTTTACTATTTTAAATCATAGTTGGCAAACCAAACATAAAAATATTTACCGATAGTTTTCAGATTAAGTGAAAATTTAATACCCATAGGAGTTTAATATGCTAATGTATAAATATCTTGTTTATTATAGTTTCATAAATTGGCTCTATTAAATTTATTCGTAATAGATGTTGCAAATTTTGTTACCACAAATAATTAATCTTAAATCTATCTTAAATGTTTTACCTATATGAAAGAAAAGTGTTTTTTTTATATTTAACAGTAAACTTTAAATTGTTTAACCACTGTAACTGCGTGCCTCTCTATATTTAATTCAGAAGGTCATTTTCTCTAATTCAGTTAACTTTTAAAGAAACTGTAGTCAAAAGAGTTTTCCAATTTCTGAAGCGGTTACTGGAGAAAATTAAGCTAGATTCTTAATCAGTTATGGCTTTTAAATTTTCTGTCTATTGCTTTTACATGTGCTTTATAAAAGTTTGATTTAACATAGAATAACTTTGTCGCAACTATTAAACTAATTTTAAGACTTATTGACCAACTCATCCTTTCTAGTCAGGTCTCAAAGACGCTATAAATAAATTCTCGCATTAAATTAATGCGCGGATAAAATATTTTTCACCATTGAATAATTATACATATTTATTGTTTTATTTGAAATAAATTTTCAAATTTTTAACACTGAAAATATTTTAGAAAAAAAAGAAAAAAGAAGGGGAAAAAAGAATTGCCAAAATTGGCGATTGAAAAAAAATATTGAAAAAGTCAAAAAAATTAATTTCTGAAATTTTATTTAAATCTTAATCAGATTACATAAACAGACGATTAAAAACAATTTATCATTATTTTTTCCTATCATATATTATTGCAACAAATGGAGTCAGACAAGGCAATTGGGAAAGGCGCTTTGATTATATAGTTTTAGTGAACTGGGTGTACTTAGGTCGATGTCCAATATGTGCCAATAATTCAAACAATATATAAGAAGTTCAACAATTTAAACGTCCAATAATGTTAAAAATATATATAAGAAAATGGGAAATCACTTCTATTTTTGTTATGTTATTTAATGGTATTTTCTTAAATTTATTTACTTCAATTGCAAATGTTTTTAGAAAAACTGAAATCAAAACATTTGGGATTTTATCGCTTCTTCAATAACTCTGTTATGTTCTTGATAAATTGCTTACATATTGTTTCAATTATAAGGAACATCGATTAGTTTTCATTTTTGCATTTTCTTTGAAGAAACTGGCATATATTCTTAAATACTTCTAATTATTATCATCACAGGATATTTGTGGCACATGTTTTAAAGTAACAAAAAATTTTTTTATATACATTTGGAATAATTTATTATATAACAGGAAGTAATTTTATAAAAATTCGTTAATAAATAAATAGGTTTATTTTCGAAAAAAATAATCAATAAACTCTACATTATATGGTTATGCATTCATAATAAATGTAAGTTTTTTTTCTTAATTTTATGTTGCCATTTTGAAAGTAATGACAGCTTCAAAAAATTCATTCTGAATTATCCTAATTGACTCTGCTTTTTCTTATTCTGATTTCAAATCTTATTTTCCTTAATTACTTTTTTAAAAATTCTTGTTCCTTTTAAGTTATTTTATTTTAAATGTTTTATACTCCGTTGGTAGAAAGTCTCCAATCTTAATCAAATACACTTGGTGAAAAATGAAGCACAGAGTAAAAATATATTATAAGTTTAAATGCATAATATAAAATTAGCATAATAATGAAAAATACATTATAATAATAATTAATTTCAATTCATCTTACATACTTTATAAGAATAATTAAATTAAGCAAATTCCTTTTAAATATATTATAAGAATAATTGTATTAAGTAAATTCATTTTGTGGTAGCTGGAAAATGTACGTAAACTAATTAGAATTAAATACGTTATATTTACTAATTAGAGTTATAAATGATTTTTGAGTTGCTAGGTTTTAAAAGAAACTAGTGAAAACTCTATGTTAATTTACAAAGATCTATATTTCTTTATAATCTCGAAATTTGTAGAAAATTCTCAAGAAGCAAAGAATAATTTCTATGTCGGTTTATTTCATCAAAATTGAAAACAAAAATGAGTAAAAACTATTTCAATTACAAAAAGGTACGTTTTTTTATCTCTGGTTTTACAGACGACATGGTGGCATTTCTCCAAGATTCTAAAGACAACTCCCTCCGGTGATTTATTATACAGCATATTTCATGAATAGATAAATGATATATATTTTTTCATTTTTTCAGTACTACATTTTTATCAGATTATGTTATGAAATTGATAGTTTTTAATCTTCTAGTTGAAATTATGAATGAAAAATATGGAAATGAATTCTTTTTATCTGCCTTTCATAAACCTCGAGATAAATTTATGCTATTCGTGATATTAAATCAGCCATGATGTTATAGTTTACTTTAGAAATAAGAAATATATAAGCTACTATATATTTAACATTTTATTATACTCTTTACAATTATTTATAGCGCATTGGTAAGAGTTTATTATATTAATGCATTTGGAATTATGCTGTATTTCATCATCACTTGGTGGTGGTTATTCTTCTTCTTGATATATCCTAAACTTATGTATTGATAATTATCTTTACCTATTACTTCTTTTTCTTGAAAAATCCGAAATACTTAGCTTTTGTGATTAATTTAATGTTATGAGTACAATATATTTATCTTTAGGCTTATGAATTAAGTTAGACCATGAATCACGGTCTCATAAGTATCAAAAAAAATTCAGTAGGTCAAAGCGAAGTTGAAGTAAGTCTCTAGGGATAATCTCAAGCAGATTTTATTCTAATATATGGTTTTGAATTGCATTTGCATAAGATTTGAAATGGAAAAGGATTCTGTTTATTTTCTTTATGTTTGATGCATTTAAAATTAAACATTGTTAATAAATCGATAATTCAGATTTCTTTTGAAGTATTTTCGAATTAAAATAATACAGAATAAAGAAAATTAAAAATTTCTATTCCGTATTGCGTTACCTCAACTGGCAACAATTTTTTGATAAATTATTTATAGTAATTGTAATTATTAGGTAGGGATAGCCTGGTTGGTCGGGCGTTAGATTCGCATCCCTTGGGCTGAACCTGCCAGCCGAAGACTCTCCATGTGTGTGAGAGGTGGGCGTTAAACCTGTCTTGGACACAAAGTCCTCGATGTCGAGAGAAATACCACTGGGATTACTGGGTCAGAGGTGATCGTTCTCTATTTCAGATCTAAATTACGATCTGTGGATGAAAAAGGATTAGTAACGTGTTTGAGCTATAAGTTAAACTTGTGCTGAGGTCCATGCCTTCAGAAGCTACAGCACCCCTACTTCCGTTGTAAAGCTTAACGTGAGAACATCAATTGTAACGACTTAATGACAAATAGCTAAAATAGTTCTTTTCTTTATTAACCTAAGTTGGAATTGATTTAAAAAATTGTTTTTAATATTACTTGTTAATTTATACACTGGTTTTTGATTTACTTTCTTTCATAATGTTTCAATTGTTACTATTTACACTGTCAGAAATCAGTAATTTACTATCAATATGAAAAATTAAAAACCATATAAGTCTTTAAAGTGATTTACAGAAAGCTCCAGCAGTTTTTATCAATTTTTATTCAAGTAATGCTTTGAAAAAAATTATTATATTTATTAGACAACTAATTATTGCTATGTATAGTTCATTGTTTTCAAATTTGTGTGTAATTAATGAAACTAAAATATCCATTTCATTAAGTGGATATTAATTACGAAATAAAATACATATTTAAGTTAAAGACTGTTTGATGGGGTTTTTTTTGGGGGGGGGGGAAATGATAATTCAACCTTAAATTAAAAACAAATGGTTTTGATTTGGTGTTATAAAGTCTAATGTCATTCAGTTTCAGGATACGATAAAAATCAAAATGATCAAAAATAAAGTATAGTTAGGCATTTAAATGACTATCTTACAGAAATTGCTTTTTTAAAGTTTTCAAAGCTCATTTCGATGATATAGATATGTGTCACTTATTTCTAAGATCCCTAAAACGCTAGAATTCACTAAACTATATCGAAAACAAGTTTACCTTTATGCTATTTATGATATCTTTATATTTTCCAATATTTTGTACTGCTATTTATTTCATTCCATATGCATATTGATGATACTATTTTACTATATCTATCTTCACACCGCCGCCAACGCAAACCTCCTGAAGGCTGAGAGCGAACGTGAAATATTTACACAGATTCTAAACTTTCAAAATATGGAATTCAAAACGCATATAGGCTTCTTAAGATCATTCGATCACCTGTTGCTCTAACTTATCATCAACAACAATCTTATCTCAGAGTGGAGATCCTCACCGGTATTATCTCTTCCTCTCAAACCAATTTGTATAACTCCCACGGAGCTTTCCACTCGAGCAGCTCTCCTAATGAAAAGTAACAGAAGAGTACAAAACAATGGCGCATGCGCTCTCGCTTCTTTTCCTCCCACATGATTAGCGGCATTTTGTGAAAAAGCGCGCCAACCGGCAACGAGGAATCATTCGCTAGGAGCAGCATCACCTGCGCCAGTTGCTTCCTATCAACGTTCTAACAGCACCCTAAAAGCATCCGCCGGAGCAACAGATGCAAGAGAAGGGTGAGTGAGTGTGAAAGAGATGGTGGCAGCATAGTTCTAAAGGTTCGAAAAGAACTTTGTCAAAGAAACATTTGTTTTACTGTTTGCCCAAACGAATTATAAACCAGTTATTAGTTTTATCTAGTAAGGAAAAGTTTTAGAAAACTTTTTATTTTCTTGCAATTCATCTGTTTTGATTTCTTTTCGTGCATTCTTTGAATTTTGAATACTACGAATCAATATATATTTTAGTGTTGAAATATAGGTATTCTATATTATAGTTAGACGGCATCCTATTCTGAAAGAAATCAATTAAATACAAAACTGAAAAAAGTACCAGGAATGAAAAAAAATAACGATTTTAAATTTATCAAAAGAGATTAGATTTTATTGATTTGTTTAAAAAAAATTAAAATATCTCAATCTTTTCACTTTCGAAATATAGAACGCATTTTATAATATAAAAAACATGAAGAATTTATCGACGCAAATTGTGTTTGAATTGAAAGAACATCTATTATATTATTAAGTAATTCATGTTGTCAAGATATTTGAATAAACTTTGTTGCTCCTTACAGTAAAGACATCAAAGCCATTATCTTGATTTTAAAAGTATCAAAAACCAATAGAAAGTTAGAAAGTGTTTCGTAGAATGAATTTGTTAAGTTCAAGAAATATGATGATCTTTATTTCATTGACGCTTGTTTCATTTACGTGACAACAGAAAATTAAATTCGTTGCCATTTTATAAAGAAATTGTGCTTGGAACTTTAATTATATTAATTATTTTAAACTGAAAGAAGATTTCAAACTTAATTAACTTTGAAAGAAAATGAAATAAATTCACCCGTTGAAGAAATTTTATAGATGGCTTCTATAAATATGGTGTCGATGCACTTCTAAAGATTTTGTATTATACCGAAAATCTCAATCATGAATATGCTGCAAAGTGGACAAAACCTTATTCAACTTGGACCTGATGATCCATTTATTCATGCATCGCCTGAAGACTGCTTGGAAAGATTCAGAAGAAACGAATCTCTACAAAATGGTAAGTTATTTATTGATTATTTTTCATTTTTTAAATTTCATCATGTCATTAAATATGATATTTTCGCATTCGCAAATTTTATTGAACAGTTAAAGTAACGGTGCTGCTTTGAGACTGTCTCAAGTGAAATTACAGCATTTAGTAACTTTTAAAATGTATTTTGAAAAAGTGTGTTTTTTGAAAAATATACGTGTTTGATAAGTTTTGGTATTTTAAAACCATGTCAGATTATGGTATTATAGATGGTTTGAATAGGATTGATGGAATCTAATTCACGTTTTCACTGATGAAGTTTAGCATTCATCTTTTTAAATAGAATTTTCTTTAAATGTTTTTGATCAAATGTAACTTTTAAAGAAGCAGTATCTATTGAATTCCCCAGTTTTCATAACTTTGTATTGATAATAATGGAAATCGTATCAGTTTTATAACTTTTCAATTCCATGGAATAAAAGTTATGGATTTTATAGAAATGCATCGAAGAATTTTGCGATAGTATTTATTTAATTTCATGCTTTTGAGAACTTTCTAAAAAAACAAACAAGATATAAAGATAGTTTATAAGCCTATATATAATAACTATTTTATAAAATAATAATGATATAATTTGATAGAAATCATATAATATAGGCAATTTGATTTAATTATTTTTTTTGAAAACTTTTAATTAATGAAAATAATAATTTTAATTTAATAATAATAATTTATCGCATTTACTGTACCATTTATTAATTATTTTTTTCTCAGGGATATTTCGCTATTCCTTAACTCGAGCATAATCGTTAATTTGGTGATAAGGTTTTAAAAATGACTGAATTGCTTATCAGTTTCAATGTTTATTATTTCAGTTTGATCTTTGTCAAGTATGATTTTCTTTCAACTTTTTGTGTGAATATTGCAGATGATAAAATTATTTATTCTATTTTCAAGTAATTTGATGCAATTTAAATTCATATAGCTTAAATATGATGGCTTGAATATAATAACATATGTATGATATATTAGCTTGTCCTGATTATAAAAGAGATGAAAATTTTATAGTTTAAATTAATTCTTACAAAGTTAAATAAAGCAAGTATTGTGAACATTGTGTTGTTATGCCTTATATTACTCAATATTATTTGCTAACCATACATAATGAAGCAATACGTCTTAAAATTATTCCAATATTTATTTTAATGAAATGATCATTGAAATTAAAATTTTTTACCATCACCGAATTAAATATTGATACCAAAATTTATTTCACCAAATTATGTTATCCAATTTTAAATTGAAAATAATTGACCGATTGTAAATTCTAACATTATTTCAATAGTGTTTTTGTGAAGAGAATAATGATTTTATTTATTTATTTATGAAACTCTGTATTTCATTAACAAAAATTAGACTTTTTCTCACCGCTTAAAAACTTAAAAGTAGTTTGCTGGTCAGTCTGAAAGCTGTGGATTAATCAAAAGTCAGAAAATGTAATTGAAATTGATTGTTTTGAAAAGTCTGCATAATTTTTTATGGAATATTATCGTTTTGCTGATTTTCAGAGGAAGAAAACTGGGAAGCAGTTAGTTTAAATAAAAAAAATGGCTTGTTTGATAAAATACGAGAGATACGATTTTTTTAGACGAACATTTTTGAGTGCAAAAGGGTACCATTTGTGTAACATCAAGTATCTGTACTCATATATATGAAACTGTTGCTAAATAATTGAAAAAAAAAACAAACTTTTCAATTCGAAAATATTCTGTTCCATGAAGTTCACCTATAATGACGTTGGGTATGAAGTCACATATATGATATTGGGAATCTGAAAGATTTTTTTAGTTCAATGTTTAAATAATAATGATGAACGACCGAAAAGATTCTTTAACTACTTTTGTAATGTTAATGTTTCATGTTAATGTTTTCATTTTTAATAAAATATTTCGTTTTTCTATTTCACTCTATCAGGAAATTTTCTATAATTGGAGTATAAATGGAGTCACAAAAGAAAAAAAAAGAATGACTATTCGATATGAAAACACGACTCAATTTATAAATATTCTAATTCATTGCCTAAATATAATGTTTTTTAAACCTAATGTTCAAAATTTTATCTAATTATATATGTATATTGATTTCTTTAACTGGTTATTAGAGTTAAAGCATTTTTACCATTCACAAACCTTTGTATGCCGAAATATTTATCTTTTAAAAAGAAATCGCAGAATTTACGAAATACTAAAGAAGATTTTTTTTCATTTATTTTAAATTTAATGGAAACAAATGGTTAAACAAATTTTTTGGTCATGAAAAAGTTATATGTAAAAGTCTTCTTTTATTTCAAATTTTAAAGTACACAGATGTTCCGATAAACTATATTTTTGAAATATATTCCACTCATTCATTCGAGACTAGTTATTCCTGAGAAAGGAAAGAAAAACCTCGCATTTTCTGATGTTTCTCCTATTGTATGTGATTCTAAACTTTGCATTTATATTACAACAGCAAATATTTTTTTCTCTGATTAATATATATTTGATAGCTTGTTTTACATCATGAATAAATATTTCATAAATTTTGCGTTAATTTTATCACCAATTCCTACTTTTAAAAAAAGAAAGAAACCCGTATAAATTGAATTTTCACAATTATTATTCATTTGAGGAATTTGTTTGTAGTAATAATTTTTTTCATTTTTCTTAAATGGAATGAAATGCTAGTTTTGTATGTTCAAACAGAATATACTTTTTAAATAGAAACTGTTTATAATTTTTTAAAATATTCATCTGAAACTGACAGCCTGTAGAATGATGATGTAGTTCTTTCATCATACTAGTTCTCTTTACCATCAAACTGAATACATATTTACATGTTAGGGTGATCTTCTGGACGTAAAGAAAATAATTACACTTTAATATTTTGTTTAAATCTGATTTCAACTAATTTATATAGCTCAACAATTTTACTCACTTGCTTAACTAGCCTGTCAATAATGAATCTATATTGTTGACTTAGAATCACCAGATTTATAGGATTTTATATAAAGTAACATATTTTAATAGCAAAACTGTCACTTAATGCACAGAGTGCTGCAAAACTTTCCAAATTATAGGGAAAATCATATAATTTATTTAATTAAAATAATGAGATAATCTTATAATAAGTTTACCATACCTAACCGATAATCCAATCTCACCGCTTATATCAAGGATATTTAAACATATTATCAGTAATCTAATTTCCTTTCTAATTTTCAATGGATAAAAATTACGGTAGAATAAATATATTATCAGTAATCTCATTAACTGTAAATTTGCAATGGATAAATACTACGACAGAATTCCTTATCATTAACCATTTTATTTATTTTGTCAATTTGTATTTCAAGCGACGGTTTATTACTATTAGAAATATAAATAATATTTCTCAGTTCACCATTGACCTTTATTTTTGAGAGATACAGAACGATAACTCTTTGATAATGTCAATGACTAGAGCAATTTTGCCTCTTATATTCGATATCCTAAATAATATCATTAAAAGAACAAGGGAATCATTTCCTCAACTCTAAATTCTGGTTCGTTCGATGTCCCCATGCTTTATTTCCTATGAAGGCTTATGAACAATAGATATGTCAACAATGATCGGTTATTTTTCATAATCTGTATTTCAAGAGATATTTCAATTTTTCACTATTTTTGAATTCTCTTATACTATTCAATGTTATGGAGAAAAACATCGACTGAATTTTCCGACCCCAATTACAGTACCGATTTTATCTATTTTTTTATTTAATTCGAAAGTTTTGACTTCTAGATACGTAAGTAATAATTGCCTTCCCTAATATCAACTATAGTACCGATTTCGCTAATTAATTTCACAAATTTATAAGTATCTTAAAGTTTTAACTCTTGATACGTCAATAACGGTTGTGCCCCTTCTATTAACTGCTGCACACCTTTCGCATATTAGATCAGTAGTTTGCAAGCATACCAAATGAACATAATGCTTAATATTTTTCTTTTTATATTAGAATTTAAATAGTACATTTTAATGCTGTTATAAGATCTAATTCAAAAATTTTAATTGACATAATTAAATAAAGACTTTTTATATGATTGCAGTTGATTCTCGAAGTATATACTAAATATTACAAAATATAACTCGAAATCTTACATCTTATGGCATGCAAAAGCTATTTAAATCCACATACAATGGCAGCTTTAAAGCTACCAGATTACTTTAATTAAAACATAGGACTATAAAATAGTTCGGATTAGTGAAATGACGAATTATTGGAATAATTGTGAAATACAGAATTCTCGTTCGTTCGGACTATTTAAAAAGTGTAAACATATGTATTTGAATAAAAGTCTAATGCATATATACATACATATTGATTCTACCCGAATCAATTTAAATTAATAGGATTTGATAATATTATGAGAATTTTGATGATAAATGCAAACAATTGAAGCCTGTTTTAGAATCCTCCAAATGGGCACCTATTTTAGAGATAAAATATATTTTTGAATGTATCTGATCGAAAGTAGTTTTTGAATATTCTTTTCTCAATCAAATATATCTGATCAAAAGTATATATTTGATTGCGAAAAGCTAAAAAAAAGGGCCACCATTTTGAACCATCTGTACTGTGAGTACAAAACTACGACCATTATTTTTTATGGGCACACACTACAAAAAATTTTTTAAGAGCACTTATGAAAAGGAATTTATATTTATTTAATATGCATTTGAATTGCTAACTAAAAAAATATGTGGATTATTTGTTAATATTAATATTATAAGCTGATGAAAATCATTCCCTTATTTGAAAAAAAAATGCTGTTGTGTTTGTATTTCATAAAAATCGAAGTTTTGTATTGAATTCCCTAAAGTTAATTGTGTTATGTTTAGTTATGCAGCGAATTTTGTGTTGAAGAAGTCTTAATATTTAATTGTGTTATGCTTAGTTAAGCATGCAAATATGAAAGTAAATATTGATAAAAGACGAATGATTTTTTAAATACAGGCTGTCTGGTATTTTTCTGGCGTCCCTTTTTAGAAACATTAATGATATTTGTTTTGTTAACTTTAAAATAAATATGAATATTAACTCTTTCATAACTCGTAACAAAATAAGCATTAATGGTGATATAATGGTTCTAATATTTACTATTTATTTCTTTGCGAGAAATACAGTAATGTCATTTGTGTTCCACTTCCCAGACGCCCTTCAAGACTTCTATAGAAGGATTTATTGTTAGTTTGATTATACTTCTTAATGATTTTCGATTTATTATGCCATTAAATGTGAAAGTTATGTACATTTGTTAAATTTTTAATGCTCTCTTAATGGCCTTTAGTATATATAATCGTCGTGGAACTATTACTGATGTTTATAAAAATGTTATTGTTTAAGTTCTGCTATTTCAAAAGGTTGTGTGGTTGTAACAAAAATAATTTTGATGAACAAGTTTCTTAATAAACAACAACAAAAAAAAACAAGCACAAAACTTTTGACCTAAATTTTTTTTCCAAGTTTAATATATCCTTGAATACAGAAAAAAGAATATTTTTGCAGTCATCTCTGTCTAGGAATACGACAATTCAAAAATCAGAAACGCTATATAGATGAAATTCTTTGTTTATCTTTTCTTCAAATTTACCAAAATTAAAAACCTTTTTTGGAGAAATTTATTCGTAGAAAGTTTGTTGATACATCACTGTGCATGTAAACATTTATATTTATTTATGAAATTCCAGTTTATTTTGAGGCTAAACATAAAATCAGTTACTTTATAAATTTACAATAAAATAGAAGGTAAAACACTTCCTCTGGTTTTATAAGATATTCAAAAATGTATATTTTATTTAAGTTTGATTCACTTTATTGAGAGCATAAATATGTATGCAGCAAGTATCATTGTTATTTCAATAATATAAAAAAGTACATACATTTTTACATGAACTTAATAAAAATAATGATGTCAATATAAGATATAATATTGTCCATTACTTCAATTATAATATTTAAAGGATCTGAATAGCTGACACTTTCCTTGGCATTCGAAATTCATACGATAAATATTTGTTTGTTTTTATATAAACTCTATGTTTCAAAATTTTAAGACAGTTACATTTTGAAGCAAGCCACAATAAGAAAAATATAATAAGAAATTCAAAAAATATATTTAAATATGTTATTATATTTGAGTTAATTTTAAGTGTAAGTTCACATTAAGTTTAAAAAAAGATAAAACTTTTATATCAATTAATTCTAAGATAAAACTTAAAGACAAAACTTTTTATATTAATCAATTCTAAGATAAAACTTAAAACACTTATGTTAATTAATTCTAAAATCAAACTCCTTATCAAGAAATGCTCTCACTTCCATAGAATTAAATTTTGATTTAAATGAATTATTAGAAATTCGAAAATATTAAAATAATATATTGTCATTGGGAATATACAAATTTGCAAAATTTTAGCTTTTACCACATTATTATGCTTTTGATTAATTTTTGGCCGTAATTAATTTCCATCTTGTAATTAATCTGCTTCTATTTTTTATTAAATCGTGTAGAAAGTTTCCTATAATTCTGATTAATCAATATGGTTGCAACTATTCCTAAAAGAGGGACTTTAGTCATGGGTATACCTTATATTGTTGAATCAGCATTAAAAATTAATTCATATAGTAATAGATTAACATGAATAAATTAATTCTTTTTCATAGAATATATGATATGTTCTGAAGATATCTTTATTCCAAAAGCTTCAAATCTTTTCAAAAGGGATTTAAATGATAATTCCAAATATTATGGTTGAAGAATTTTGAAATAAATTAAAATTTATCTATTTAATGAGAATTATTTATTTAAAAAAATCTATCACAATTCCTTTGTCTCAATACCTACATATGAATTAACAGATGCAAAATCTGCTTCATGTCATTTGCATTTCTGATCCTGTTCATAAAATATTTAATATGATAATATAAAGCATTGTTAGCGTAAAATAATTTCATTGCATCATTATAATACGAATTCCCTTAGAATTATTCGATATCCCGCTAGCAATTATATTTCAGCAATATTTGTAATGAAATTATATGTACTCATATTAACTTTAGAGCAGTTTGGAAGCTTAACTATTACACAGTTCAAATTATTATGCTATCTGGGGAAATGAGAATCTCATAATTTTTTTGGGTGGCATTATAGAAGCATCTGAATAATTCAATACACATGATATAATTTTTTTAGATTGATATCCATTTTATATAAATAATTATAATATCTCAATTTGAATTTAAATAAAGGAGGTCTAGATTTTTTTTTTTGTAATTTTGAATAGCAGTCAGATGGCGAAGACACCTGAGTGTATGCTGTTTTATAAATTTTCACACCTCATTATATCAGCCAAAAAGTAATGCATCGCTTACACTATAAACTCTACGATGAATTTAACGTGCGATACTCTTGCAAATAATTTAGTTTATAAATATTGAATGTATCTTAATATGTATTATCTTTCAATTTAGTCAGATGTTGAACAAGTGGTTTGAACTGAGATTTACCAGGTCGTCTAACTTCTAGTAATATTAAATCTACAAAATCTTATTATTGATATATCTAAATTTTATTACGATTTGTTTATCTTTTTATCGTATTTGCAACATAATAAAATTTCTAATTTTTTAAAAGGACGATCATGATGACCTCATGGACTTCTTTAATGGTGTATGATGTGGTGTTAAGTGTAAGGGCTTAATAGTACCACATAATACCTACGATTGGCTTAGATGGTTGGTTGAATGCATTATAGCTTAAAAATTAAAAAGCTGTTTATATAGATTGAAAATCTGAAGATTTGATGGATATCAAATGTAAAATTAGATCCATTCAGGGGCTGATCAACTGTTAATATTCACTATCACAAACATGTAAAACCATAACTCCAAAACGTAATGGTATAAATGAATAAAATTTGATATGTGATCTTGCCATTACAAGTGTAATTCTAAGTAAAATGTTTTGCTTTAGTAGTTCAGATAAAAGGTCTCAAAAATAAACATTCATTTTTCTGGCGCTTTTGTATTTAAAAAATCTAAGCGAAAAATAGCTAAAAATAATCTCCAAATATTGCACTTTTAATAGAATCTTACATTGCTACAATTCATCAATGGGTTAGTACTAAAGAAGAATATTTATTAAAAAGTATTCAAAAAAGTTTCAGATTTCAGAACTTCGAGTTATTCTCGATCACTATTTTATAAATTGTTATAGTTTACTACCACTTGACTTTCCTGTTTCTAATTTATTATCTAATAAACTCTTACTTAATCTACTATCTAATTAGATGGTACCTTATATACTCAGCTTAAGTGATATCAAAGAATGAATGATTTAATTAGATAGATGATCCGAGTAATAATTGTAAATAATGACAGCGAACGTGCTAAACTTTTAGTACAAAATTAACTATTCAACACCCTCAAATCAATAAAATCGAATACACAGTTTTTCAAAATCCGGAGCAAAGACTTTTAAGATAAAAGAGCAGCGTTTTAGTGTGGGTGTAAACTCAGAAGTCACTTAATGATAATTAACCTCTTAAAATAATTAATTCGTTTAAAATTACGAAATCAAAGCCTAGAACTTACTTAATCACTAGATAAGCCGAGCTTTAAACAAATAAAATTTTAACTACAGAACTTCACGAAGCAAACGAGAGACTACAGAAGATTACGGGTGAAATTCTTTCTGAAACAACGGAGGAGTTTAAAAGAGTGCCGGGAAAGATTCCTCGATGAAGAAATTTACAAGACTTCTCAAGTTTTACAAAGAGCGTAGTTGTGTGTGGTAAATATCTTCCCTGACACTCGCCATTAAATAACGAAGGGAAGCTTTTCTGTCTGGTTTGTGAATTATTCGAGGGCCTGAAAATATAGACGAGCGTAATGGAAAACTAATTGAATTGCGGCCGCAGAATAGTTCCCAGAAATCGCGTTTGAAGAGAAATAGAATCTCAGTCAATAGATTTATTTGGCAAGATTCTGGAACAAAAGCCGAAAGTGCAGTTGTGTGATTTTTAAACATATTGCATAATCTTAAGACATGCAATGGATATTCTTGAAGTAGATGAGATTTAGAACAATAATTTTCAGTAATTAGAATAATTTGTACAATTTTAATATTTTACTTAATTATAAAGGAATTACAGAAGCTAGCAGGTGTAATCTCCTTCAAACTTTCTCGCATGCTTTCTAATAAACTTGTTATGTCAAAGAATGCATTAAAGTGCATTTGCGCGTTATGGTTACGAAATAGTAGCTTCTGGCAGGAATTTAGCCCTTTAATGAATCTATTGCGTCATTATTGGCAGGTTTTTTTGGCTATTAACTTCCGACTTGCTTTAATAGTACCGAACATTGATTTTGAGCTTTAGACACGTTTTTGTTGTTGTTTATAATGACACTTTTCATGGGCAAACACGCTGACGAATTTAGCGATTTTTTAGCCGAGAGTGCGCCTCTGTTTTTAAATAGCGCCAACTAGGGCCTAGAGTACGTCTTGGCTACATACTCATCACATTCGCTTGTTGTTGTGACTGATGGCACTTGCCGTGGACAAGCCCCTGCTGATACGATCAGCAGATTTTAAGCCTAAGAAATGAGTCTCTTTATTTTACAAGTAGCGCCATCTAGGGCCAAGAGTACGAAATAGTTACTCACACGCCACAACACTTTTTAGGGGGCGGACTTCATTCATGCAAATTTATTCATACATCTCAGATCGTAATTTAGACCTGGAACAGAGAACGATCACCTCTAAACCAGTACTCCCAGTGGTATCATAATTTAGACCTGGAACAGAGAATGATCACCTCTGACCCAGTACCCCGAGTGGTATTACTCTAGACATGGAGGACATTACGTCCACGAACAGATTTAACAAGCGCCAGTCGCCATACACTCGGGGAATCTTTTGACCGGGGAGCTTCGAACCCCTAACCTAAGGAGTACGAGTCCAACGCTCTACCAACCAGGCCATCCCGGCCCTAAATTAACTTCTCAGATTGTCGAGTATAGCTGGACATGATATGACTAAAAAAATCCATGGCTTCGATAAATGAAATTCGGTATTTTGCATATTTCTAAAATTAGTAATTTTGTGTCTAATTTTGGTTTCAATCGGTTGATAAAAAATATTTTCAAAATATATACCAGAGTTTCTTTACAATAGCAGAACTCACATGATAGGGGCTCTGTAAATAAAATTGCTAAATACGCTAATTGCCAATTGACGATCACGGCTTTTTCCATGGTTCATAATTTATAAAAGAGGTTCAAAATGCATACCAGTTTTGAGAACTTTGTGAAACATAACTCTTAAATTATTTTCTGAAACGATGCATTTTTATATTCTGAGATTCGTAGGAGATTCGTAAATAAAATAACGGTAACACTGAAAAACTATTGTTCATATGCTGAAGCATATTATCCACGACAGTCGGGAAACAGCTTGGCTGATACTCTCTCATTTGACACGAAAGTAGTGTGATTTCAATTCTCATTACGATCTAATAAAATTAATAATTTTAAATTAAACTAAAAGCACACAAATATTTTTTTTTAAATCAAGATATCAAACAATGTAAGAACTACTTGCGATATAATATGATTTTTCAATTATCATACCAATTATTAGTTATGAAATATCAATTTAACCTTTTTAATGAATCTGTTATATCATCATTGACACGTTATTTGACGATTAATTCCTGGCATGCATTCCTGGCAAACCTTAAAAGGTTTATTTTCTTTGTTAACTAAAAGATGATATCTTCTATTTTCGGAGTATTTTCTCATTTTGATTCAAAAGGAAATCCATCGAATACTTGACTTATCTACGTATTCAAAGTCATTTTACTATTGAATTATAATCGTTATGAACGGTTTATTTTTTGCTTACAACTATCAAAATTCGATAAACCGATGCACGTACGGTATACGGGCAAACCAGTTAAGTGGTTAATAGTATCTAAAAATAGAATTTGCGTTTTAGATGCATTATTCTCAAACGATTGAAGCAAAAGTTTGAAAAAAAACTCGTCATAAAATTCTGTACTAAGTTTGATATATCCAAGTTATTCCATTCTTGAATGATCGTGTTAACATAGTTCTAAAAGTACAGATCAACGGACACTAAACCTATATTTGAATTGGGTTCATAATTTGACAGGTGTTTTCACTATAAATGTTAAATCTACTTTCGAATTTCTTCGGTTTGGTTCACTTCGTTTCGTTATTATCATATTAACTTATATTCATACTGCCTTGCAAATTTCTGAACAGATTTGAATCAAAATTTGATATAAATATGCATATTTGATATTTAAACCAGATTTACAGATTTGCAGGTTACCGTATAACAAATTTCAACCGTCGAACTGTAAATGTTTTTGATCTACCTGTTTCACAGATTGACAGAGAGAAAATATCAAAGAATCTTTTTTTCTTTACTGAGTGAGGTCTAAAACATGGAGATTGGTCGAGATCTTGAGTTCGAACTTTTTGACGATTACTAAAAATAGAAGAAAGTAAAAAAGAGAATATCTTGAAGGCGCATTAATAATAAATGAAACTTTATTCTTATATGGATTTCCAAGCCAATACCTTTGTCAGTATAAATGTCAAAGGAAAATTTATCTGTCTAATTTGTGAATTATTCAATCGCCTCGGGATATTTAGAGCGCAATGACAAGCTAATTGTGTCTGGCACAACGAATGTTCTCAGAAATCATGTATGACAGAAAATCGAATCGTAATCCCCAGGTTTATGAGACCAGAGGGTGGAATAAAAATCTTGCAAAAAGTTTGCATAATCATGATTATGACTTTGACAACATGATGAATTTTGGCATATATGAAATGGAAGGGATAAGTATGCAGTATTTCTGATGATACTGTTTATAGAAACATTTACATATTGTATACAATTATTTTTTTAAGAGAATGGGTTTATGTCTTTGCGAATTTGTACAGATAATAAAGAAACTCAAATAGGACGATAAATATATTTTCATAAATTCAATTTTTCTGTAACAGAAAAAAACTGTTAGCTTTAAATTTTAATAATCTTTTCAGATTAGGTTCAATTGCATTAATATCAGCATATATTCAGAAATCGTTTCAGATCAGATTAATTCTTGTATAATGATCAAATCGAAGCATAACTTATTGATTTCAATACTTTAAAAAATGACTGACTTATTTCTATACTGTTAAGTCAAATGTTTGAGCGAAATGTGGCTTTCAGAATAGTAGGATAATGACGCATTTAGCATTTTTTAGTAGCATGATGACATGAAAACAATTTATGGAGCAATTATTTAATTAAAAATTGTATACCTAATCATACCAGGTAAGATTTGGAGGACACATTATGCGTATTTAAAGCACGTAAGGCATTTAGTGTTTTTACATACAAGAAATACTTTCATATCCAAAAAGTAATTTATATATCAAATACTTCGTTAGCTCTTAACAGTTTGAAAATATTAAGTTTCGATATATTTTGAATTTTCATTTTATACTTACATGTAAATGCGATAAAATTAATATATTTGAATGAAAATTGCAAAAAAAAAAATCTTAAAAACATCTAATTTATAGTTTTTATTAAAAAATATATAGATTATTTTATATTAATGAGTTTTGAACTTTTTTCATGAAGCTTTCCCCAGTTTTTTTTTTTTTTTGAGATGCATTTTTGATATATTTTTCGATAAAATAATGTTTTTAATGAGTTGAAATTCCTCATAATTTTTTTCGACATTTAACTTTTATAAAGGAAGGAAAAAAGTAAAGTTGTATCTTAAAATACAACTAGAATATTTATTTAGACTGAAATATCAAAACTTAGAAGTCTTTTTAAAAGTTACAATAATTTTTGGAAGCTGCTTTATTTTTAAAATTTTTATTGCTCCGATTTCTGATGAAATTTTATTGATTTTCATTTTTACCACTTTTTTTTATCAAATTCGCTTTGTGATTTCATTATAATAACAACTATTTTATTCCCCATGAATTCCTAAACTCTTTTCTTGCTGCACATTTGAATTAAATTGGATTTAAGCTTGATTAGCTTTAATATGAGACGCGTCAAAAAATTAAAACACGATAACGCAGATGTTGTATCAGTTCAAATGATTAAGAAACTTATTACTTTTATCTTAGCTGGCATTGAAGAAGCATGATGCGGAAGAAGGATAACAGCTGTTCAAAGCAAGCCGTCGACTATCATGATAGTCCGTTTAGATCAAACTTAATACAAAATATTATGATAAACTTTTAAGTGTTGACTTAGTGATAAATATTACCCAAAAGATAAAAATTATTATATTATTATTGTTTCTATTCTGATATTATCTTTCATTTCATACTAACTTTTTTCAATACCAAAATTTATTCATTAAGATGGGAATGATTTCAAATCCTTCGAAACTTTTCGAATGATTTTTGTAGTTATTAACTATCTATAAAAGTAATTTTATTTATATAATTTGTATCAAAAGAGTTCTTGCTAGTTTAAAGGATAAAATTATATTTTACTCAAATATTAAAGGATTGAAAAATAATTTTTTATCGATATGTGAGGTTTTTATTATGAAATATAGTTTACATATTAATTTTATTGATGATATTGGATGTGATTAGTGTTTACTGAGATTGAATATTCTAAGAAAGTTGAAGAGAAGATTTCTTTATTTTTATTTCTTTATGTTTCCAAGTATTAATAACGATTTTTGGCTTACATTCCTATTAAAAACAAAATTCATTTTCAAGTGTTAGAAACTGATGTTATTTAATAATTTTTACAAATTAATTTTATAATTTTAAATCGTAAAAGCTCCATTTATTTAAAACAGCCTGTATTTTATAATTTTATTACAAAACAGTATAAATACATAATTTTTTACAGAAGAAAATCATAATAATATGTGCAATTAGATAACAACACAAAATATTGCCAAAGTTGGATGGAAATACACTATATGTTTTAATCAACGAATGGAAATTAAATGTTAAACCAATTGAGACACCAAATTTGGCATGGGAGGAGGAAAATTTATACTTCCTAACTGTCGTTTGAAACTAATAATTAAAAATTAAAGATAATCCGAGATAACACCCAAAATTATCATTGCATGGGAAAGATTTTTGCACCTTTTAAAAATTTAAAAAAGTACTTTTTTAATATTAATCAATTGTCAGCTAAATTTCTGAAAATGGTTGGTAATTTTTAAAACTATTTAAAAATTAAGAAATAATTAATTTTAAAATATTACATATGCCTTGTGTAATTTCAATAATTAGATATAAAATTAATATGAAATTGAAACCGTTTCTATTGTTTCATCTAATATTTAATATTGATATTTCTTTCATTGTTGAATGTAAAAAAAGAAATTATTTTTTTAATGTTAAGAAGAATTTATAATTAATTTGAAATAACCTGAAATTTAGAAAATGTGAAGCGAACAATCTCGTTTCTAATAGTCTTATGATGCCATCGAAATGACTCTATTAAAAAAAGTTCTTATTCAGTGTGAATAGAACATAGCGTGTCTTCCCCATGATCTGGGCGTTCCAGGTTCGAGTCCCAGTTTGGGCATGGTTGTTCTTATGTGTGCTATCTGTAAGTTGTGTCAATCCCCCTCCCGTAAAAAATGGCCGTGCAAGCAAATGTGATGAGTGAGTAGCACAAGTCGTACTCTTGGTCCTAATTGGTGTCACTACAAAACAAGAGACGCTGTTAGGTTTGAATCGCTGACTACTCCAGTGGGCTTGTTCATGACAAGTGCCATAAGAAACAACAACATAGAACGTTGTAAAACTATTAAAATAATATACCTATAAGAATAAAATGATTTATGTCTGATAATTTGATGGAATAAGGAAAATGAAATTACGATAAAGCAATATAAATTAAAATAATGTATTTAATGTTTAATTGAAGCATATAGTTCCAGCCGCTTGCTTAAAATATAATTATAAAATTAAAGCCTTGTTTACGCTCTCGAGATTATTCCCATCAAACGAGAGAAGTTTTTTTGGTTTCAACTGTATATTGTTTCCATCCAAATAACCAAAAGAAGCTAATTCAATGGTTGAGATGCCACAGCCATTCGGTGAACTTTACGTATGATTTAAAATGTAAGGTTGTGTTGTAAAATATAGTTTCTTTCTTCTTTATTGAGAAATTAAGTTTACTCAAAACAATTGATGCTGACGGTCATATATTTATTCCATGGGAGAGGATGAAGACTGTTACAAATTTGCAATTACCAAGGTCCTTTAAAATGATTTTTTGTAATTTTCTCATTAGCAATTTGAAATTTTACAGGCATTAAAAGTAAAACTACTGGAGAGGAAAAACAAAATTGTAAAGCATTGTATTGATTTATTTAGGAGTTAATATAATATTTAATAGCGGTAAATAACGCTAATTGAAAATGTTCCATGAGCTCCAAATTTGTTCTAAAGCATTCCAATTTTTATTAACACATACTCTAACCTTTTTGGAACAAAAGTTTGGATTAAATTTAAAGTTTGAGTTTGAAATATCAAAATTAATCAATATAATAACTAAACTTCTGATTAGAAAATCAGTTTGGAACAAATTTGGAACGCATGGAACATTTTTCATTAACGTTATTTATCGCTATTATATATTATATTAACTCATAAATAAATTAACATAATGCTTAACGATTTTGAGTGTCATATCCTATAGTGTTACTCTTCATGCCTGTAAAATTTCACATTTCTAAGGTGAAAATTACAAAAAATCTTTTTAAAGGTCCCTGGCCACCTTAAGACAATAGATACTAAGTATTTTTCATATAATGATCCAAAACTTTCTTATGATTATGTCTACTGAATTCATCCTAAAAATAACAATTTATATCAATTTATAATGATATTTTATTAATTAAAACATGCACGAAATGTAACTTATCTGAAGTATCCCTTAACATTTTAACTAAAGAAAATTAAACAGAAATAAAATTATTTAAATTTCAAAATTGTTACTTGTTTTCTCCAATTTTAAATCGATAAAATTCCATAAGATTGAAATAGATGATTTATTTTATATGAGAGAAGGAAATCAGCTATAAATTCATTCAGACTTGCAGTGACTTTCGAATTCTGAGATAAATAAACAAAGAATGTTTGTCAAGGATATATATCTTAGAGATTAAATGCGTAACGGAGAAATACGATTCTATCCTTAAGGCATATTATTGATATGGTTGTTTATCTTAATTTAATTCTGACTTACATTCATTTAATAATGAAGTTGTGTCATGGAATATAATTATTACGTTCCCATTCATAAATATGTAGCATTCTGTTCGGATCGAGATGGAAGAATTTGGGAGCATGCATCCTCCATAAGCTTAATGACATTCTTACCAAATAAATTAAGACTAATGATAATTCTTAACTAAGGTCGGTCAGTTAGTCTTTTAATAGGAATGCATGGTGAGCAAGGTAAATTATTTAACAGGTGCAAAGAAGCATGCTTCATTACATAGCTAGACACTATCATTGTTTGAAATAAAATAAAATATAACATATCTTACAGTTTAATTAGAATTAGCACTTTACCACGTACGAAGAAAATAAAGAAAGATTCATTATAATCGCCAAAAATTTCCATAGAATTTTTAAGAGGGCCATTATTTCCTTCGATTTGAAAAATAATTATTGGCACTTTTTCTATTTGAGTATATGAGAAAAATATGTTATTATTATTATATCTTGCTGAAAAACAACTGTGACAACTCTTTGAAAAGGAATTTAACTTCTCATTGTGGGGTATGTAGGTTCCATTAAAAGTCAAAAGGTAAATAATCTCAGAATAGACCTGGATTTCATCAAAAGTTTTTATTTATAACAGACGTTACACGTATCAAAGGCTCTAGTGCAATAAAGATCCTGTCTATGTAACGATAGGGGTCGGGGTAACCTGGTTGGTAGGCCACTGGATTAGCATCCCTTGGGCTGCGAGTTGGAACTCACCAGCCGAAGACACTCCGAGTGCGTGGTGAGGGGTGCACATTAAATTTGTCGTGGCCACAAAGTTCTACATGTCGAGAGAAATACTACAGGGGGTACTGGGGTATGTGTATGTATAATACGATCTGTGTATGAATGAATGAAGTCCGCCCCATAAAGAAGGGTTTGTGACGTGTGTGAGCAAGAAGTCAGACTTCTATCCTTAGGTGCTCAGAGGACCGTATCCTCCGAAACTACTGCACTCCTCCTTACGTCGGGAATAGGAAAACGAGAACAACAACAACATATAACTATAGCACAGTCAAAAGAGGTAGCACAATGATCCTTCAAATATATAAATTTTAGACAGGATTGAAAAACAGCCAAAAATGTTGTTGCATCTAATAGAAATAAACAATAAAAAACTAATCAGTTATCTTTAATATGACGTTATGGTTCTGAAACTAAAATGCAATATAATATTCTTAGATTGAGATTGTAGATCTGTATTGTCTGCTTTCTATTCTTGATGGGTTTAAAATTAAATTCATCAGTGGGATCTAGGATATTCTCAATTATGTGTATATGTACAGTTTCTGTAAATGTACACTGATATATGCACATATATTTTTTATATTTACGAAAGATGTTTTAACATAATTGATTGATAATAAAAATATCATACAATTCCTAATACCTTATATTGTGTAGTACTGAATAATTGGTCACGTGCATCAAGTAAAAGCAAAAATAAGCATCATTGGGATATTTTTAAAGTTATATAAGTGGTAAATCTACTTTCTTTCGAGTACGAGTTCTCAAAAAAATCAAGTTAAAATTACGAAATCATCTAACAGCAAAAACTCTAAAAATAATCTCCCCAAAACCAAGTCGCCTTCTCCAAGCTTCGGCAAAGGCTTGATAGACACCACACTTCAGATTTTTATTTTCTAAGTTCCACGTATGAGAGTGTGTATTTCCCAGAAAAGAAAACAAACACTTGTTTAGAAAATGTATGGACATAGCAAGAAAAGGTTATGCATTATCGCGTTCAGAATACGTTAGCGATTTTACTGAATTTTGTGTTATGCTTGGCGATCAATACACAAGCATTAGATGATGTATTTTGGAATCTTGTTTAGAAAAGAAATGGAATATTTGTAAATATTTTGGAATGGCATTTGGGAATATTGCTTCACTAATTGAAAGAAAAATCAAAATCGAACCTAGAAGGAAAACAATAATTATAAGATCACCCATGAAATTTAATTTATTAAGCAATTATGCTTTTGAGTTTGACATTTGATAGATTTGATTTCAAATTTGATATAAATCTATATTGTAGATGCTAAACCAGTTTACCAAATATTATTTACATAGCTCATTCACTTAATTTAGTTATCATGCCACTTGCATTCGGAAAAGGAAATCTCTTACGAATAGATAGAATTTAATGAGAATCTACAAGTTTCATGCTAAATCTATATTCTTAATTTCATACTTTTAGCCCAAAGGAGGTTTGACCAATGTCTTTCTCAAATACGTATAATTCCAAAAATGGCCTTCTCAAATTCAGGGGGATTTAAAAAACGGAGATTTGTCAAAATCCGGAATTCGATTTTTTTAACAATTGCAATATTTTCTCTTTGTATGTATTATATACAAGAAAAAAAAATAAAGGATCAGTTATGTTTTCCTTTTGTATATATTTTTTTATTTATCAATATTTTTTTCAATATTGGGAATTGGTTAGATATATTTTTGACTTGCTTGACGAATAAAAGCATATGAAAATTTTTAGTAGAGCACAGCCAGATATCTCGTCCTATTTTGAAAAAAAAAACCCATTTATTATTCGATTTTTAATATTTTTAATTTTAATATTTCTATTATTTATTCCTGTTATTATTTCTTTATTATTCTGAATTCATATTTATTTACAATTCACCTAAAGTATGTTTTTTTAGATGTATTTTCCTCAGTCCGAATCCTCAAAATTCTAAAACATTCCTCCTTTTTGAAAATTTTCAAGGGGGAATTAGAACTGAAAGAAGCAAAGAAAAAAACCTCTTATGAATTTGAACGTGGATTATCCGGCTCAAAGAAGGAGAAAATGGTGCTGGGTACAATTTTAATTTCTCGATAATTCTGAAATTATCGGAAGTGAAACGATAATACAAATTAGGCGAATAATTGCCACACCATGATGAGAAACATTTGAACTTTTAATTTTTTATTTTTGACACTCCTTGTAAATTAATAATTTTATATATAAACGTCATAATATACTATTTATATTTGAATTTGGACACTAACACGCAAGAGGCGTTTATTTCTTAAATAAAAGGGCAAGAAGAAAGAAGGATGCTTACATTTAGCAGCAAGAGGAACTCCGTTGATTTGCATTATTAAGAGGCATTACAATCGCTCATCTTTTTATTTTTTGACCTTTTAGCAAAATGCAGTCGAAAGAAACAATGCATTTGAGTATTGCTGTTGTTGTTGTAATGTCGTAGATGAAGAACCCCGTGGTAGAATCGAAAGAACGGATGTTTGAGTGTTCTAGGGAAATAAGAATATTAATCCTAACCTAAGTAAAGGGCGATGTATCTTTACTTTTCTGGAGGAACATAATTTATCATACGTTGAATTTTTTAAAATCAAAGTAATTAATAATTTTTTTATGTTTTGTAATTTTATTTGATTTAACACTCATTATGATTCCCTTCATATAATATTTAAATCGTTTCAACTTCCTCATTAATAGATCCGATAAATTAATTAAAAAAATGATGGTATTTTCAGCTTATTTTCATAGTATTTTCTTTGTTTTTATAATTTCGTGTTTGCAGAGACAGCTTACGCTTTTTAATCTAATATTTGATTAGTATTTCTTAAGTAAAAAATCATTTTTTAAAAGTAAGTTCATTTTTTTCCTCCTCAAAACTGAAGCTTTAGAACTTCACAATGCGGCATTTTAATCTCAAATAAGCCTTCTGAATATTTAATCTTGAATTCCATGTCCAGTAAGGTATTAAACCAAGACGTAATTTTTCCATCAATAAAGCAGGTAATAAAATTAATGTCTTGTTCCCTCCAGCAATTTAAAAGGCCATCAAGTTGAAAGCATTTCATCACGCGGAAAAGTTTTGGAACTTAAGAATTATTTTCAGGCAATAAAACAAGATTCGAATTCTTGTTTTTCCTTTTTTCTGAAGAGTGTTTTATGAATGGGCGTTCTACAGAGAGATGCACTGCAGAATATTTACTTCATTGTATGCTATTGTTACAACGTAGATTTAAATAGGGTCTTTTGTATTCGACGCGGGAAATATTTCAGTTTCTTCCTATCCACAAGAAGTTTTATTTTTTTGATAATTAAGGCATTTCAAAGTTAGTTAAAAGCGATAAGAGCCTTTACAAAGCACGCTAGATTTTGTTTTTTTTTAAAATAAAATCTTATCTGTTTGAATATCTTTTTTTATTAAAAAAAGTATTATAAATTTTTAAAAAATCATTTCCTACTTAGGGTAACAAAGAAACATTTTATTATAATTACTTTATTATTAAATAATTACAATTAGTATGAATAATGTATCAAAAATATTGATTTTCGCAAGAATTGTACTCGCACTCTTCACCTTTACTTGAAAAATACTGAAATCTTTGCCTTTTACTGATTGAGTTACTGCCTGTTGATTTCTTTCGTCATTACAAAATACAAAAACTATATTTAATTAACATTTATTAAATTTAATGAATGAATTAACATTAAAAAAACTGTATTAACATCAAATGTTATCTACTACAAGTTTAAAAAAAGATATTTGATCTTGAGTGGATGAATACAATTTTTTAAATTAAAAACTGAAATCAGTAAAAGGCAAAGATTTCAGTATTTTTCA
>JAOUZG010051192.1:1419211-1436711 GCA_026289955.1 Argiope argentata
TATAGGGAGAGTGTGAACTAATAGTAAGATTTCAAAATAACTTGTAAATACATGCCATTTTAGGATTTTAGATATGTATAAGAGCCATGTGATAAGTTTGTATTAACTTATGTATTAATTTATTGTTATATTTGACCAAGAAAGATTAAAATTAATGCTTAGATATATTTAAATTATATTTTTATTTCCTATTCTGTCTGGTACAACAGACAAATACTGATTTGCCGTCACATACGTTGCATTATTCCCAAATTTATATAAAAATATTCTTGTTTTAGGAGAAGTTTTGAAAAGATTTCAGATTTGAAAATGGAGACTAGAAAAATCTTTGTTTTCATCAAGAAAGAAAATGTTAGGTTGTTTTGTTTTACAAAAGCATTCGCATGCTTTACACTTAAATCAAAATAAATTACTTGCATAGTTTCGAAACTTTGAATTAATAGAAATGCTCACCGCTGTTCGATGAATAATTATTTACTCCGCTTAAAACTGTCAAAGAGTCCACAGATTATTTTTCTGGTTAAAAAAATAATAAGTAAAAGTAATGAGAAGTGATGGAATGCAGTATTTTCCTTCACTGGAACGCTTATGTTATTTGAAAAAGGGGAATTAGTGACGAGCTTTAGCTTTAAAGGGAGCAGAATATCATTTTTGAAGTTTAAATTTGAAAGCAATCTATATTTTGCATTGGAAATTTAACGATAGAAACTATTCCTCTAACATTCTTGAATAGAATTTTAATTTAAATATACGACCAAACAATTTCAAAAGTTAGTTTAAAAGAAACATGAAATAGGATTACATCTTATTAAGGAAAGCATAAGAAAATAAAATTGAAAGTTGTTCATTGACTCTGTATTTATTTTCAATACCTTAAATTTTTTTGAAAAATAGTGGAAAATTTCCATTGGATTCTTTTTTGGATACTGAAACAAAACCTGAATAAAAACTAACAAAATCATGCATTGTATTAGTTAGCAATATCCTTTGACAAGCGTTAGCATATTATAATTTCACGGCATATTATATAAATAATTTTAACGAAGTTTCTATGTAACATTAACAATGTATGTTTTTAAGTAATATTATTTCAATTAATTAAAAGAAATTAAGAGTAGAAGGGATTTTTATTAATAAATTATTATAATAATAATAATTCGCCAAGCTAATTTTTTATGGAGCAACATTTTTTTAAAACGGTTTGTGGTATAGTACACAATTAAGAGCAAGATTTCTTTTTAAAAAAATAAAATAGTAAAATTGGATCACAGCTGGAGAGAAATTCTTTTCCTTTTTAAAATTCAAGGTTTTAAAAATTATGTGAACAAATCAAGACTATATGTATATAGATATTTATTAGAAATTTTACGGAAAATTTTGATTGAATCCAAGAATGTAAATAACTTGCTGATTGGACAATTCCTCTCCTTCTGAATATATATTCAAATCAATGATCATTTTGAAGGTCACGACTTCAGGACCTAAGGTTTAGTATTCCAGACTCGGTTATCTTTATCTTTTTGTATAAGTCATATTGCACTTAACATAATGTATCAATTTTCATTTTGATTATTCTATGTAGCTTTGCAGAAAGTTATCGTTTCCAGTGTTTTCATCATTTGACCACTGTTTGAAATTACATGTATAACAAATATCTAAACACATATCTGAATTACTTTACCATAATAACACATATCCTAGGGTTAGGTTACTACCCAGTTTAGCAGAATCATGTATTGGCTGATACTATACTTTTATTTCAGATACAGCCAATAATCGATTGTTTTCCGGTTGGAATAAAACTGAGTACTCGATAGGTGTCGACTCTCATTTATTGAGCTGAGACTGGTAGCAGCTATTTTTTCGAAACGGGATTTCGCCTTTTTGGAAAGAGCGTTGGGGAGCGTGGTTTTGGTTTTGACAGTGATCGACTGGTTGATGAGAAGAAAAAAAAAAGGAAATCTTCGGTGATATAGCTTTAGTATAGAAGAAGGATGATTTTTTCTGTTTTATGTGCATTATTACATAGGTTAAAGGATATTTAAGTAAATGAAATGATATGTTAAAGGATATTTATGATTGTTCATATCGCAGCCGAAGATGAACGGTGGATTGCCCTTTATCGACTTAATACTATTTTACAGATTGCTATAACAAAACCAACTGATATAAATCCAAATGAAAATGAGGCCGAGAAATTTAAAAATTAGTATCAATAGAGCTCAAAAAATAATCAAAAGTACTTGATACTCTAATTCTGTTTCAATTTTGTGTACCTGTCCCTTTGGTGTTCCTAATACAAAATATCAGGTTAACACGGCATAACTTACAGCGACTCTGCTTATTTGAAAATTTTCAAATATAATAAAAATTTCTTCATAAACAAAAGATAGATGAGATATATATCATGTCATGTTACTTCATACATTTCTAAGTAAATTAATTTGCATAATTATATTAAATAAAAAAATAAATTTAAAAGTTTGTTTGCTGATTTTGAAGAAATTTTTAAGGGATTTTTGAATTTAGATACAATAAAATAAAACTTTTATACTCTCTCTCTCTCTCTCTGCGAACGTGATTTTAAAAGTAAAACTCTGGCTAACTTTCATTACCTTAATGACATGGCCTGTTTGTTAAGAACTTCGAAAAACTATTTAATGTATAGATTTTTTTAATTATGATATCGAGGATATTTCAAATAATGAAATTATAAAAATTCCTTGTTGATGACCTTTTCTTACATTTCTTTTTTAGACACTACTGGCCATGAACTTGAATCGGTAAAAATTAGATTTGATATTTTTGGCTTTTTAAAAATAAATTTGCAAATACAGCTAATAACTTTTATTGCTTTTGGGAACAATTCCGTTTCTTCCCAGAAGTTGTTAAATTCAATATTTATGTAAACAAGGAAAAGAACATCTTCTCTAAAATAAATTTGAAATAAGTAATTAAACATTAGAATAATTCTTTATAAGAATTCTTTTCTTTATATTCAAGATTCTGAAAGTGTAATAAATGACTTCTAAACGCAAATACAAACGAAATTCGAATTCTTGTTTATTCCGAACTACAAATCGCAAGAACGGTTTACAAACGTTCTTCTAAAATTCAGCGTTGAGTTGTTCTCCTTATGCACAGAGAGTTGAGTTGTTACAAAGTGTAACAACTCAAGTCTAATGTGAATATCTTATGCATAAGCAATAACTGTTTAAAGTCACAACTGAAATATCTTTTACAAAAGGTCTAATTTACACAGTGTATAGTAATTAAGAAAATGTAAGTTGAAATATCAGATACCGTTAAATTATTTTTAGAATATGCATTTCAGAGGCACAGAATTTGATTTTAAAGAGCTTTCACGTATTTAAACAAACTTTCTAGATTATTAAATTATGATTGGAACAATATAAATAAAAGCTATATTTATGTTATTAATATGATGCTCATCGGTTCACTTTTAGTTTCATTTAAAATGAAAGTGGGTGTTTTTGATAGAATATGCCACTTTGAAAATATCAAGTTAATTCTTAAAATAGTGACAAATTAGAAAACTTTCTTATTTTCAAATCAGAAAGCATCCATTGATATTGTTTAGTAAGGAATTCACAGAAGTCTGTCTATATGTTTTTATTATTTAGAAATGCGTACGTTTGTTCAAAACAGCACTGAGAGAATCTCAAATGATGGCAATTATTTGAAGCATTTAAGGCCACAGAAGGAGCGAGATAATAAGATTGATTCGATGCAATGAATCATGAGCGTAACCAATTTAACTTAATAACAGAAGAGAAAGAAAAGGCTATTCGAAGAGCTTAAATTTACAATAATGATTTTCGTTTCTAGTGGAATAGTGAGTGATATTTTCTCATTAGAAAGAATGCAGTAACTCTCGTGTGAGTATAGTTGAAAAATGATAAAATTATAATTCTACTCTTAAAGAGCACCCACGTCAAATATTTCCTCATCTGCGAAATGCATAAAATGTCATATAATCTCGAAGGATTTTGTAATGTTGTTGCTTTCTTAATTATTTAAGTAATCAAATCAAAATGGAAAATTATCCATTTTGAATTGATTGCTTCATTTTATAAGTTCGAATAGTTATGCTAATTTTCAGAAATATTGAACTCCGATTTTGTTTGTTCATAAAAGATTGCTTTTCATTCAAAAATGAAGCTTATGATACATTTATTTCTTATCATTAAAATTTAGATAGGTTTGATTTGATTAATTAGAAAACATTCCTTACTTTATAAGTTAACCTCATAATAAAATTATCATTATCTGATTAAAAAATAGATATCATGTCAATCTGCCTCTAAAAAGAATTAAAAAAAAGAATTATATTTTTTATTAAGTAGGGTAATTATTTGTTTTAACATGTAGAAACTTTTAACGAGCGAATTTAAATGTTTTTGAATATTGACATTTAAAATTAATTTGAATTTTACCTGAAATAGAATGTAGAGTTTTCCTATCGGTGAATGAACCATTGCTTCGGGTAGGTGGCGTTGGACGTTCCCTTTCTTGTTCTCTCTGTGCGTCTGAGCAAAAATCGCAATAATCATCAACAATGTTCGTTTTATTGAAAAGTTTCTTAGTTACTTAAATTCATAGTTCGACAGATCTTAAAATCCTTAGATACATGATATGAATGATTATAAATTATATTGGCGTCTTGGCATAGGAGTAGTGCGTCTTCTCTGTGATTTGGGCGTCCTGAGTTCGAGTCCAGGTTCGAGCCTTTTTGTTCTAGTTGTGAGACGTGTGAATGTATCTCCCTGTAAAAAGGGACTGTGAACATGAATGTGATGAGTGAGCAGATAAGACGTACTGTCGGCCCCTGTTGGTGCTACTGAAAAACACGAGAAGCACCCTTTGGTTAAAATCAGTGACTTCGTCCATTGCAAGGGCCGTTAGAAACAGCAACAAGCATAAAAAATAATTACTTGATAAGTTTATCTCATAATAAAATTACCCTGATTTGATAATAAGCTTGAAATCATGTCAATACGTGTTCAAAGAAAAAGTAATATTTTGTAAGAACTAGAGTAATTTTTTGTCCTCAAATGGATAAGCTTTCCGTGAACATTTTTTTTATCTTAATGTTTTAAATGAACGTAGAGTTTTATCTTAGTGAGAATAAACAATTTATTCTAATAAAGAATGAACCAATGACTCCGATAGATGGCGTCAGAAGTTTCCTTTCCACTTCTTTCCATGCGCCTGTTTAAATATCATAATCATCGACATCAATGCTTGCTTTATCATAAAATTTTTAGTTACGTAAATAAAATATTCCACACACATAAAAACCCTTAGACACAAACCCTTAGACGCTTAATTTATACGAAATTACGTTTTGACGTGGGATGTGTTTTTGTTATCTGGGTTAACAATATCATTCTACAAGAAATATAGTGTTTTATTATTGTTACAAACTTGTAATTTTACTTCCCAGCACAAATAATGTCATCGTAAAAAGACCGTTTTACAAGCAGCCCCATTGCGTGCTCAGCGGGTGCAGCATAAGTAATATCGCAGTTTGGCGACTTTGGTAATCAAAGTGATGGAAATTTTGAGATTTTTCAAGATCCGTCTAATAGTAAACGAGATTTGCCTTGGTTGACCTAGAAGGTTCCCGCTCCGCCTCCCGAGAGTTATAAAAGACTGTAGTTTCAAGCTGCAGGTGAATTGAATTGAACTGCAAGTGGAGCTGGAGAAGAGGACAAGTAACAAGTCTTCGAGAGGATAGCGAAGCAGCGGCTGAGTTCCAGAGTTGTATGAAGTTCAAGCGAGTGATGAACTGCTGTGTGCCGAGTCCTGTTGTCTACTGTGAAAGCAGTGACGTGTAATATGCGGAGTAGCCAAGCGTGGGATAGTGAATTGACAGCTAAATCGAAGAGACAGTGAGAATTTCAGCCACTCGGAAAGACCATACAGCGAAGTTCAGAGGATTCTCTCTTATGCTGGATTCTTTCTGGCCACTTTGTGTGCTGTGAGTCGATTACTACATGTAGTTAATGTCTGCTGTAGTGTGTTGTCTTGTGTTTGTTTCGGCTGTACATATCTGTCGTGTATGTATTCTTTGTTTTTGTGCTCGTATTCTTTAAGCAAATAAACGTCGTTGTTGCTTTCTGTTGAGGCCTGCTAATTGCATTCACACTGTACAAGAATCGGGAGTGAATTTTCGTTACAATATTCTTTAAGTTAATTCATTCAATATTTTAGTGCAATTTTGTAATTAAAATAGAAGTAGATTCAATTAAAGAAATAAAATGTAACAGGAAATATTTATAATTGCTAATTACTCTTACCTGAATTCTAAATATTTTAAAAATAAATTTGCGGTTTTCTTCCATTTTTTTATTTACTTATACATTCTATCCTCAAGAATATCGTAATCGCACATCAAATGTACACACGCGTACATATTACTAATAAACAACTACGACAAACAAAGAAAGAGAATTTTTCCCTTGAAATATCTTATTATGAAAGTAAATATATAATTTTCAATCTACAAAAGTGCCAAAAAATGTTTCTTGGTATATAAATTTTTCTAAAACATAAATAAGTGTTTGTTAACTCAGCAGATTTTGGCGCTTCTTCAGGAAAATATCATAATCATTTTAATTTCTTGAGCGGCCAAATAATTTCTTTGTAAAAAGTAGTAAATCCTTCCACCCCCTTTAAAGAATTTACATTTTCCCCTGACTTCATTTATAAAGTTTGAAATTCCATCAAGTCATAAACTCGTAAGTAGTTAGAAGGATTCTTTGATATTCGAAATGAAAAGTAAATATTTGCTAAAAGTGTTGGAACTAAACTATTAAGTTGATATATTTTGATATATTTGAAATAATGTCAATATTTTCGCATTATCAAAAACTTTAAAAAGTATAAAATCTCCACAAATTTTTAAATTTTTTTAAAAGTTTCTACATTTAACGTGTTTTTTAAGAATATTAACAGATTATTTAATTTTCCTCAAAATTATTGCTTTTTTTTCAGAAAATATTATTTTTTATGTTTTTATGTTTATTGATATTGATGTTTATTTACGTATCCAGACTTCTGAAGAATTGTTTTGTTTGTTTTTTAAACTGATTTGATGTCAGAGATTTTAAAATTGATTGATGTTTCATAGAAGCAAATCCTCATAAAAGTTTTCATAAGATATTTTAAAATTGTCTTTGAAACAGAGAATTCGTTTATATTGTTTAATATATTTATATATACGAGTACAATATGAAACAGATAATATATTTTATCTATTCAATAGATATAATGTGATTTTTATGTTGGGGGATTTTATATCTCTTCATTTCTTCACAGTAGGCATACAATTTCTCTGAATTACCATTTAATATTCAGAGCTCAATTCCGTTCTTTCTCTTTTCATCTCTTACAATTAGTTCACACTCTACCTATATATATATCTTGTTCAAATATTCAATCTGGAATAAAATACTTTTTATTCATCCACTCAAATTCACATACATTTTTTAAACTTTAGAGGATGAAACTTGATGTTAATCTTGAAAACTTGATGAAACAAATATTAATTCATTAAAAAAATAAAGTTAATGAAGTTTAAAATATGTCATATATGAACAGTTGAGTTTCGAGCCAACAGATGATACCAGGAAATTTTTGCAATTTTTTTTTTCAATTCTTACTATTAGCTCATATTTTCCCTACATATGTCTCGTTCAAACTTTGAATCGTGAATTTTAATTTAAAATGTATTTATAAATATTTAATTATAACTAATACTAAATAATTATTCATTAAGTACTATTTAATAAAAAGTAACTAAAATAGCATTTTTTTTGTTGACTTAAGTAAGAATTGACATTTTTTTTTATGTTACTTGTTACACAGATAATGCGGAATATCCTCCTTTCTAATTTGTCGCTTGGTAATGTCACTGTAACTTCCAAGTGCTGTGTGTCAAATTTGTTAAAATAATTTATTGGCATCAAACACTTCCATCGATTATTTATATGTGCTCTTACATTGTTGAACCTATTCATTAAATGACAAATGTCGATATTGATTCTATCCACATCTTCAAATTTTCTTATATTTGTAATTTCTAACGTAGGACATTTTGATTATCTGACATGAATGCCAAACTTTTGTTTTTGATTTTCTGAATCGTTTAGAAATAAATAATATTTTTCTATTTGTAATCAAAGAAGATTAACTGATTAAATTCTTATTAAAGATTTGGTAACAACTGTTTTTTTTTTAATTTTGTAGTTTTTGATGCAAAATCAGAAAGTACTTTCAGATAAAAGATAACAATTTTGACTTCATCTTGAAACTAAAGGAAATATATTTTTAATGATATTGGTTGGGTTTCTGTACTATTTTTTCCTTCTTATTTTTGAACTAATAAGATTTTATTTTGTATTATAAATACAAAAACGAGCATACAAATGAGATCATTTCCGCAGGAATGATAACATCGTTAGTAATCAAGCATTAAACTTTTTAATTAAGAATGTAAGTCCATTAATTAATAGCTGAAGTAATCGTTTTAGAAATTAAACCCCTTTTCTAGTTTAAAAATGCATTAAATAATTATTCATTAATTTTAATTTTCTTTTGTAAAGGAACATACTCTAATTGGTGGTTATTGGAATTTTTTTAAAATCCTTATTTACAGCTTTGATAAACAGATAAATTTAATCAATCAACTTAGTGTCACTAAGATTCTCATCAATATCATGCATAACAACAGAAATACAGTCATTATTTCAACAATAGTGTATTCAGAGTTTTTACGAATGTATTAAAATTTTAGTAAACAGTTTTTGATAATTACTTCGTATACAACAAAGTAATAAAAATATTTTTAAAGGATTTTTTGGCGATAAATCGCCAAACTTGACAACCTCTTCAGTATTTTCTAATAATTACAGTGAAAGACTGAGGCCCCAAAATATTTTCCACGCATTTTGAAGCTTCAAGAACCTCAAACTAAACTAACATTATATTCTGAAATGATAAAAATTATTAACACATAAATAAAGTATTTATTTCTGAAAACAATAACAATAATTTAGAAATACAAGAAAATCATTTTTGTATGTTTAATGTCGATAAATAAACAATTCATGTACAAGAATATCTATTTCAAAAAAATTGTTTGAGCTTTAAATTTTCAGAATATTGTTTTTTTTTTATTAAAGGTCATTCGAACTTCTTGTCAGAGATATTCTAATATATTAAAGTTTTAGTTCGATTCATATGTCGTTATTTTTAAAACTTATCCTTAAATATATAGTAGAGGTAATAAGTAAATAAAAAAATATTTAATATCATCGCAAGATGTGTGAATATAAATTGTCACAAAGAATATTGTAGTAAAATACATTAAAATATCTTTAATAATTTTTAAATTTAAGAAAATAATTTTGCAAAAATAATATTAAATTAACAGAAAAGCTTGGTTATAAAAGTTTAATGTGGCTTAAAATTTTTTCTTTTTTTTTTGAAATACACTTTAAAATTAATGAAGAATAATATGAAAATTTTGATTTATTTAGAACCAAAAACATAATCGAATTTTTAAAAAAAGAATTTCTTTCTTAATGTGTTTTTAATACCTAAGAATTAACTATATATAACTATAACATTTTTAGAAACTAATTCTAGACAGTTCTAGGACAATAGCATGCCTTGAAGATCATTTAGAGAGATTTTTTTATGCATGTTGCATTATGATTGACGTATTTACAAATAGTTGTCACTATAAACAATACAATATTAAAATAAAATTTATCAGGTATTTTAGATAGTTATGGGTGAGATTTTATGATCAGAATGAAAAAATACTCTTTCGATTCTATTTAATAATGATAAAATATGAACATTTTCTCTTAATTTGAATATTGGATTTATATGAAGAGGAAACGCTAGAAATCACGCATCTGACTCAAAACATCCAGTGCAACAACAACTTCATTTGTAGAAAGGGCAGTTGTTGTTATTTGAAAAAACCAATATTAATGTCGAGTAAATATTTTTGAAAATATATAGTTATATAAATATTTTTAAAGTTAGTCGAATTTTAGATTGTAAGTATTTTGTGAAATCACGGAAAACATCCTGTTTGGTCACCATATTAGTTATTTAAATTGAGGGAAAATTTTAGATTTTCAGACTTTGGAAGTTGTATATGAAAAATTCAGGATTGTTCATTTTTGAATATTCTGATTTTTTGTTACTTTATTTTTTAAGAAATTGTTTATTGTAAATTTGAATTTAAAAATGAGCAGAATTTTACTTTTTGTGATATTTCTTAATTATAGGTTTTAGATATAATTGTGATTTAACAGATTCAATCTTCTTAATGGAAAAAGCTAATTCTTCTCAGTTGAAATCGAATACAATTTACACCTGTATTTTGTATCAGATTTCAAATTTTATTATTTGATTATCATCATATTTCAAATTTTATAATTTGCAAAATTCGGAGTGTGATATTCATTGTTTTAACATTAAAAAAATTTGTGGATTATGTAGTAAAAAATAAATAGTATTTAACAGCAAAAAGGATCTATTTTCAATGTTCATTCCTAAGAATTAATTTGATTAAAATGACTTATCTTACTAAATGTTGGAAATGCCATTTTTAGAAATTGTTTTCCTACAATTATATAAAAAAATATAGAGATATTTTTGATACATTTTTAAATATCTAATATCAGGTTTAAAATATATATGAAATGTATATATTCAAGTTAAAGTCTCAGTTTATTTTTCACTCATGTTTACCTTTGAATTTCCTGGTATTTCCTTCAGATAAATATTTCCCAGCCATCGAAAATATCGGTAAATAGCATTCCATAAAAACTAAACAAATGTCCGTTGAACTTTCGTAGCCGTTGATGCTTTTAGTGCGAGAAAGAGCGTTTCCCCGCTCTTTCTCCTGACTTGCTCTTCACAAAATATAAATGGACACTTTCGAAAAAAACTTTCCTTGAATACCGGGGACATCTTGTCGGGCAATCCAAAGATTGTGTCTCACAATGCCACTTTACTTTTCAAAGACAGCTAAATAAATAACTTGACGCCGCGATGTAAAGACACAATGCCTACGTGCCTCCAGTTCTCGCCTTAAAGGCAGATATTACCGACTTCTTCTTTGGAAACGTTTTCCACTCTGGTAAAAGTAAGAAGTGAAGAAGAATGACAGTTGGATGATTTAGAACCGACTGCCACTGTTTTAGTTTGGGAATAAAAATTTATTCGCCTCACTGCAATTTGCTAAAGCTTTCTGGAAACAGAGTACAAATCGTGTACTATTGACTCCTCTGTTTATGTTGAAGATTTAGTTTTGAAGGAATCAAAATTAAATAAATTCAATTTGAATTAGGTTTTGATAGTTAAATAATTAGGAACAAATAATTAAGATCCAAATCTAATTATAAATTTTCAGGTATGGTCATTTTCACAACATAATTATATATTGTCTCGTTTAAAAAAATTTTTTTTGTTGTTACCAATGGCACTTGCTAATGGACAAGATCTTCACAGACACAGCAGCAGATTTAAGTCCAACAGCAGATTAAGTCGAACAGCAGCAGATTAAGTCGTTCATCTAAGAGAGATGAATAGAAATATTTTATAGATAATTGTTTCGAAAGCAATGAAATCGTAGCTGTTTTTGAGCATCTTTAATATCATTCATTAAATTATTTGAGTTATAAAAAAACAAATTAGATAGCTGAGCTTTTAATTATTTCATTAATTCTCTATCTTTTAGTTTTTCATGCATTGAATTTAAGTAGGATCATTATAAATTATTTTTTAATTTTAATTTAAAAAGAAAAGGAGACATAAATAGAGAGGGAGTGATTAAGTCATGCATTTATTTCTTGTATTATGCACTATAAATTTCTTCAAAATATTTGCTGAAGCCATAATGGAGAAAATATACAATGCCATGCTCTAATATTAAAAGAGAAATTGAAACTCATGCTTTTATTCATTTTGTAGTAATTTTCTTGAAAAACAAACTACTAGTAAATTAGTTAATGAATTCCAAATACCATTTATAAAATGTAAAATAATTGGACTCTTCACATCAAATATTTATAAATAATGATGGCAATAAATATCATTTCTAAACTTTTTAGTTTTTGTAATAATTAATAAAAATTTCTCCTTTGAAAACTTTTTTGAAAATAAGCTGAAATATTTGAAAGAGAAGGCATTTTTAAGGCTGAAGTTACTAAAATATTTCTTAAAATATCACGTACAGAGAAAATAAAGAGTTCCCTTGATAGTAACAAAAAATATGTTGAAAAAAATTTGGCGTGAATGAAATAAATTTTTGCTATATTAATAATGATTATATATTTTTAAGATATAATGAGAAATTCAGATTAAGAATTGATAAGCTGATTTCATTAAGTTCTTGGATTTGATAAGAAAACCGTACTCAACGATGGGATTCTTTAGGAAATTGTTTAAGAGCCCTTTTAAAACAACTAGATTGAGAGACAATTGAATCTAAGAAATAATTGATATCTTTAATGAAGAATGCCCATAAATTCAAACTAAAGAAAATTAATTGAAAAAAAAAACAGAAGGAAAGAAGTGAGAATTTGTTTTAAAAGTTTTTGTTGGAAGCCAAACTGTAATTTCTTAAACTTGTAGGTAAAAAAAAATGGAGATGGCGAGTAAGGGTTTCCTTGGCAACGACAGCTTCTGCTATTTCTAACGTCAGAAATCTGAGCTTTTTTTCGCAATATATCTTCACTTTTTACCGTAAAGTAAAAAAAAATTTCTACTTTTCTTTCGTGACAGAAAAAAAATCCGATTATGCAAGGTTTCTGAAATCTATCCTGATGTTGTCAATTTTGTCAATTGTTCTTAGAAAGAACTTGAAAGGAATCTACAAATTAGTTTTTTTCTTTTCAAATTTACATTCTGATTAGATCGTTCATAATTAGAATAGGGGGTTTCCACTATTTTATCTTTTAGAAATTCCGATTTGAATTATAAAAAGTGAGATTTTTTAATTTATTTTAAAATAATATTTTTGACTTTTTAAGGGAAAAAATATATCTTTGTATATTTTGACAAAAAAAGAAGGAAAAAAAATATTTTTCCAAAATAAATCCTTGTAACATTTATAAAATGTTCGAAATATTAATGCTGAATAAACTTGAATGATCTAGCAGTCTTTATAATTTTTCAAAATAAATTCAAGAATTTTTAATAAATTACTTTAAAATATGATAGAATTTCCTCATTCATTCAGCTAATGCACATTAACAAAATGATGAAAATCAAGAGTACTGGAGCTATTAGAATATTTTAGTTGTAATAACAAGAACTCTCATATTTTAGTTTATTTTTTTATACCCTTTCATGAACTCTTAATAAAATAACATGCTTGTAATCACAACAACAACATCTGCCGGCTTTTTAGCGCAGAGGTAACGCGTCTTCCTCGTTATCTGGGAGTCCCGTTGTTGTGTGAATGTACCCCCCCCCCGTAAAAGGGAGTTGTGCAAATGAATGTGGTGAGTGTGTAGCTAAGTCGTACTCTTGGCCCTGGTTGGCGCTGCTTCAAAAACAAGAGATGCTCCTTTCGGCTTAAATCTACTACTGTTCCAGAGGGGGGCTTGTCCAGTATGGCAAGTGCCATAAGTAACAACAATAACATCTAGTTATGAAATGTTTAGAAAAAATAATTCCCTTCTATTTTTCAATACCAAAATAGGAATTCAATATAAGATAAATTTTAGAAGTTATAACACTGGGGGTACTGAGTCAAAGGTTATCGTTACTCGGGTGCTCAGGAGTCCATACCCTCAGAATTTGCTACAACTCTCCTTCCGTTGCAAAGCGGAACTTGTTAACATTAATTGTAGTTATTTAGTAAAAAGTAACTAAAATAAAATCTTCCCTAACTTTCTAAATTTTTCCTAATATCTAAAGTAGGAATTGATTTTAAAAAAAGTGTTTTTATATTACTTGTTATTTAGAGAATCAAACTAATTTAATCCTTTCTTAGTTAAAAGATAAAATTCTGAATTCAAGGGAAATTTACATTCTAAAATAAAATTTTTTTATTTACTTTTCCAAAAAAATTGCTACCGAAAGATTCTTCTGACATTATTTATATATTTTTTTCTTCAGAAAGAATACTTCTGCATTTGATTTATAAATCAGATCTTGTTCTTCAAAGAATTCTAGGTATGTTTACTAGGAAATTCATCTCCTTTGGGTCAGTTTTAGTATTCTAGTTCCATGATATGTAAGGCCCTTTCTACCTCTTAAGATGTTTGCTGTCTGTGGTAGATAAAGTTTTGGCCCTACGGTTACTGCAGTAGTTTTCTCTTTTTGTTGTCCTGATCGTTTCCTTTCTTTTTTCTGCTCTTGTCTGGATCACATCTCATATCACATCCCTGGAGGCCTATAACTTTCCTAATATATATCTAGTTATAAAATAGTTTAATGTTTTAGATTCATTCATTGCTTTAAGTCAGAGATTCTAGTTCTTTTGGTGAATAGAACCGGATTTTATATATATTTATAACTGTGCCTATCTTTATACGACTTTTAGAATTTTAATATGATGTTTGATTTCATGCAAAGGATATTTTGATCGATGATATGCGATTTTGCTAGAAACAATGTTACCATTTTAAACTTTAATATAAGTTTGACACAATCAAGACGACTAGCAATGAATTAATATGGAATATAGAGAATTTAGACTCATATTCGTAAAATATCTGCCTTTATTTGATCCAGGTAAATTCAGGAAAAGTTTGTAAGTGATTTGTTTAACTCGGGTATTTTAGACTGAGGATAAAAAGGAGGAGATTCGCTCATAAATAATCTTCCTATAGCTTCAAAATGGATTCCATTTTAGCAACAACAGACTACAACACACTCAATTAAAGACATAAAATATAAGATATATTTAACATTATTCGGTTGTTAATGATATGATGAAAATACTTGCTGATAAATTCAGGGATATTATGATTCACTGTAGATTATAAAGTATTTTTACGAGCTTATACTGCTGTTATTTTAATATCTCTTTATTATAAGTTCATAGTTTTGAACTAAGAAATCCTATTCATACTTTCGTAATCATATAGGGTGTCAAAATTTTTGAATCACTGGGAAAACGAATGTTCGTGTCGTTTCCAACCAGAAATTTACTTTTGCAACACACTTTTAAGACGAGATATATTTCAACTGAGAAGAGTATGGTCCTGGACAATGAAATTTTTTGGAGTTCCATTTTTAGTTTACGTGTTGACATTGTGACAGTATCAATCATATTGCTTTTAATACAGGGTGGGCAGGTCATTAGGTATTGTGATTATCAATCATTCAAAATTTTCTGAAATTTTCTAACTTATATTTGATATTTTCATTCATAAATTACATTTTGAAAGCTGTTTATTTCAGCACTTCGTCTTCTTTTAACTATATAAATACATTTCAGAATCGTTCTGTGCAACACCTTGTTTAATTTTGCTTGTTAGTTTTTAAAAATCATTATTTTTAGCATTATTTTTTTTATTCAAATAACCATATGATATAAAGAAACTATTCTGATATATGAAACCGTATCGTACCATTCACAAGAGCAGAATAAAATTTTGGTTCAAAGTATTTTGAGGTATGCGTTCGAGAACATATGAAAAAAGGAAAACAAATAAACTCTAACAGTTATAATTGCAGAGATCAAATTTCAAAGTTTTCAAATGGCAGCATCAACTTTTTTAAAATTGGAATATGCGCTATCAGTTACAGAAAACAATAAATACTGTTGGAATACGGACTGTAATTCAAACATCACCAATGCTACGGATAACAATAAAATATATTACATATAACAGGATAGAGTTTCTTATAATAAACCAGGTATTTATAATTTGTTATAAGGCCTGTTATAAGATTTTTCATATAAGCAAACATCTTTGTAATTCAATTGAGTTAATTAATGAGCTCGAATTTTCTACTTCTTTTTCTCAATTCAAGAAAATAAGAAAAATTAAGAATTTTATATTTCTCTCTGAAATCTCGTTCAAGCCATTTATTATTCAACAATTTATGTGAAATCTTTTCTTTTCAGAACAAGTACTCGAGTTACTTGAGAATTAAAACGGATGAGTTAACCGATGATTAAAGATTAAGTTCTGCTTCTCATTGATTAAGATATTCTTCTCTTCAACCAGAATAACTTTTAAATACATAATTTTATTCTTCTCATTCATTTGTTTGTGAATAAAAGCAATTATGGACTGGAATATTATAAATCTAAAAAAATTATTTCCCATTTATATTATTTTTCTAAAGACTTCACGTGAGAATAAGCAGTGGAGCATTTTCCTTAGCAGAAAAAAAATTGATGATCATTTAATAGACAAATAATTAGCTCTGCTGACATTTTCCAAATTACAGAAATTTATTTGGTAATATTAAAATTCCCATAATGGGCATTATAAGAATATTATATTTTAGTGGTGTGTATTATAAAAAAATTCTTTTATTTTGTATAAATTTAATATTTGAGTAGAATTTAGCATTTTTACATAATTATATATGAATTCAATTAGGTTTTCTTAAAAAAAAATTAAAAAAAGTGTTGTAACATGTTTTACCTTAGAGTTGAGAATTCATAATAAGGTTTAAATACAATATCATCTAATCTCAAATGCTCATAATCTAAATGTCGCATAATTGCCTCTGACTCCCTTAATAATACTTTGAAATGGCTTAGTTGGCGTTTTGAAATACGCTGAATCTAATGATTTGCCTCATTTATTTGCAATTACATGTTTCCTGATAATTCTTATGAGGTATAATGATTTTGAAATTTGATAAAATGCATAATTTAATTGCGAATTTTAAATGGAGAGAATATGAAAAGATATTCATTCTCATATTTTTATGACTTTTCAAATCGAATCAATAATATAATAAATACATAGCAGGTTTCTTATGGTTTTATTTCATTTTATGTAAGCTTTAATCAGCTTTGGGAACTTCAAAAACACTGTCACTTTAGAAGAATCTTCTGCTTTATTTTTCATTTTTCAATGGTTTTAAAATTGTTTTTTTAATTTTTTTTATTTGTTAAAGTGACCATACCGTTGCCTTATTTACTGTGCATTTCTTTTACAATTTATCTGCTATTTCTCTATTATATTATTATATATATTTATATATTTTACTCATAGTCACATATACATATAATGTATTTAGGCTCATATTAATAATAGTTCAATCTTCATTGTAGCAATGGTACAAGATGTTGCCCCAAATATACGGCTAAAGTAGATGTGAAAAAAATCATATGATAAATATTTAAAAATCGTTGAAAATTTCTGCAATGAAATTTATATAAAAGAAAAAACTAGGATACAATCCATGATAATACAACAGAATATGAATGATAAAATGGTATAAGAATGTTGAAAAGTAAATTTATTTACAA
>JAOUZG010051192.1:1438204-1480351 GCA_026289955.1 Argiope argentata
ACACACACACACACACACACACACACACACACACACACACACACACACACACACACACACACACACACACACACACACACACACACACACACACACACACACACACACACACACACGAAATTTGTCACTTAGAAAAATAGCAGATTAGTCATCTGGCCGTGGTTCAAAATTGCTTTATATATTAAAAATAGCTATAAAAATAGCCTTAATGTTGCTTTGCAACGGAACGTTAATATAAGTAAACTAAACTAAACAATTGAAATTAATGGTATCTGAAATTGGAGAAAAAAAATGATAATTATTTACTCCACATTTCCTTATACTTAAGTTTTAGTCTAACTCTCATTTGAATAATTTTTTAGTTTCCTGCCACTGCATTATTTAATACGCATTTTACTTATTTTCTTGTCCTCTAAAATTTAACTACATCCTTCTTTTCAAACCTTTCATATTCATTTCAGTTTCCTTTAATAATATCTATTTATTCTGGCGGATATTTAATATTTAAAACAAATGCAATGACACATCCTTATATATTATGAAACATTATTCTGTACTATGCCTGGGACAATTAAGAGTGAATTCTGTTATATTTTACTTCCTTTTACTCCCAATAATTGTTACCGTTTGTTTTCCTTTAATAAGAATCTCAATTAACTGCAATAACAACCCTGAACCGAGTGCTTCATGAGAAAACTAACTGGTTTAGCCATCGTGTTTTGATAAGATGCTGGAAGAAAGGGAGGAGACGGGAACTAAAGTGATTAAGTAATCTCATTTATCAGGAGTAATTCGTACTGCCAACTTCCTTTTTTTTTTGCTTACTGAATAAAGCTGAAACTTTGGTCTACTGCTGTTCTAACTCTTAAAGCAAATGATAAAACTGCCTATGTTCTGTTAAACAGCCAATATATATTTGTAAAATATGAATTCAGATAAAAAATATGTATAAAGTCTGGAAACTACAGTTCTGTAGTCTTCCCAATTTCTAACATTTTAAATTGTCAGACCTTTCCCAGTATAGTAAGTTATAAATGATACAAGATGAGATGAGCACAGATTTTTGCATTGATTATAAATATTTTTTGCTCAAAAAATCCAATATATTTAGAAAGGTATTTATTTTTCTAAATATTAATTTAGTTTTTCATAGATTCCCTCAGAGTGTTACTTATTTCGCTTCTGAAAGGATTCTTCACTGAAGAAATTTTGAGGTTATGTCTTATATAACAGCAGTACTTCTTAAGAAGGCAGTTAATTTTGAAGCAAATCTCTAAATTTTTCCAAAAAAGAAAATTTTGATATTTTTCTTGTCTCCATTAATTTAGTCTGAGGTCTTTTTTTTCTCATAACAAAGCACCCAAGGTCACAAACTAACAAATCAGTTACCCTAATTAGTTACACAATGGTCGGAGTGGAGAGCTAAACCAATTGAAATCACCAAATTTGCTGACCTGAAATTAGCTCTGAGCTTGTCACCAAACGCAGTCAAATCTCATTCTCTGCTCAATAACATCCACCACGGTGATGACAATGAGTCCTGGATGCCTTAAAATGCAATAGTAAAACTGTTTTATTTTTCTATTCATAATATAACGCCCCTTTAAAACGTTTTATTTCAAAACTGAGCCTTACGGAAAACGCTGAAAAAATTTCAAATTTTTTTTATGCAACTTTAAAATTTTTGTGGCACCTCAAGACATACTCCAATATTTTTCATATTTTAAATGTATCTTATTTACATAAAAAGTATTAAATGTACCTTATCTACAAGAATTTTACGTAGATATTACAAATCAAAAATCAAAAGTTGATTTTTTTTGTTCTACCTTAACGTATAGCTTTGAATAACTATTTTTGTTAGTAACCGAGTTTTATTTAAGCTTAAAATGTAAACATTATATTTTATTTTAATGCTGGAAATTAATTTTTATTGATTGATTAATATTTCTGTGAGTATAATCAGTAGTATGGCTTTTGCGCCAGAAAATCTCAAACAAAACTAAGCAGAAGAATGGTAGTTCTAAGAACAATTATTCTTGACCAAACATTTTTTGTCTTTATCAATATTCATTAAATGATAAATAAATATCTCGCATTTTAAATATATTTATGGTACAAAATTTGTCATTGATTCTCTAAACATTGAAATCGTTAAAAGGGTTCCTCTTCTTCAAATGATAAATAAAACCTTTAAAAATTTATTTTTGTAAATTGTTTTATGATTTCACGGGATTTTTATGCCAAATTAATCCATAAAATTTGTTATGATTCTGAAAAAAAAACACGTACAAACAGATGAAATGCTTGCAATAGAATTTGAAAAGAACCTCCCTCTGCTCAATTAATTATGATTCTACTAAGGACCAAGAGCATCATGAAATCCTCATATTCAAGTCTAGTTTTTGGAATTATAAGTTTCTAGGGTCAAAAATTATTTTTTTTTGTCGATTTTCGGGGCAAAAAAGTTAAATCTTGTAGACATATATATTCTGTAATAATGATAAAATTAAGTTTTTTTATCTATTGACCACCTTTCAAAAATACGAGATCATTCCGACGTCGATTTTATTATAATTTATTTTAAATTGTAGGATTTAAAGGATTATTTCTTCAATTACATTTCCTGAATATGAAACGACATAATCTATGCTTCAATACCATTAAAGCCACTATGAGAATTAACCCATTTGTAAACGCTATATTAGAAATAGTTTTTTTTATATTTTAAATGTTTTCGAAAGCTCAAGAGGTCCACGAAGTCTTCATGGCTATCATTAAATTTATTGAGAACACAATTTAACAAAGTAGCAACTAAATCCATTTCTTAACCCCCAATTTAAACCATTATGGCTTACTAAAAAATCAATAACATTATTTAATCAAGTGTACATAAATCCAGGTAAGAGCATTGCCTTATGAAAAATAAATTTTTAGAAGACACAAAGTTTTAAAAGGCCCCTCTGAGTATAATTTAATTTTAATAATACTTAAGTGTCTTCCTAAGTATTAAAGGGAAAAAGTGTCTATCTAAAGTTTAAATGCAATACAGAAAATACAGATAATTAATTTTTGCTTATCATGTTAATACTGCAGGACGCTGTTATGATTTAATGTATGTATTTAGATTTAATATTATAAACGTTGTCGTTTTTTAATTATCATTTTAATGACATAGTTGTTAAACATCGAAAGCAAATGAGTAAGTCTTTATTTTGCTTTTAAAATGATAAGCAAATTAATCATTTGAAGTTATAGTGAGAGACAAAATAAACGCTTTAACAGCGCCCTTGAAATTTTTAATTGATTAAAATAATACTAGTAATTGTATTTGTTCTTTTCCTTTTTCAACATGACTGATTTGAGGTATAATTATATACATATTAATAAGAATGTCGAAAAATCAGAGGTAATAAAATCCCATTTTTTAATTTTTAACTTTTTTGTTTTAATTAATTAGATAGTTAGAAAAATTAATAATAACTAACATTTTGTAATGTCAAAATGTACTTAACATATTGATTACTATTGAATAATCAATAATATTATGAAAAAAGCAATTTTATTTTTATTTATAAGCTGAAATTTAATAATTATTTTTAATTATAAAATTTCACAATTTTTTTAGAATAATAAGGCATTCCGTTTTTAATTGCCTAACAGGAGTTATTATGTTTCATCAAAAGAAAATATCTTATTCATGTTATAAAATTTTTGGCCGGCACAGAGGTAAAGCGTCTATCTCATGTTCTGTGCGCCCCGGGTTCGGACATAGTGGTTCTGTGTGCTATCTGTGAGGCGTGTGACTGTGCCCCCCCCTGTAAAAAGGGGCTGTGCAAGTGACTGTGATGAATTTGTAGCTAAATTCGTACTCTTGGCCCTAGTTGGCGCTACTTGAAGCAAGAGATGCATATCTTCGGCCTAAAATCTGCTGATGTATCCGTGGGGCTTGTCCATGGCAAGTGCCATTAGTAACAACAACATACCTTTTAAATATTTTATACTGTCATTGTTTAAAGATTATATACTATTATTTATAATTATCATAGCGATAAGCTATGACATAAAACCCTCTATTCAAATAAAAAAAATTAAATTACAAAGAAATAATTTAAATATCCTTTTAATTAGACTTTTAGAAGTATATATACAAGATTCTTGAAAACTCTTATTATGTACTTAAAGAGGAAAGAGTACGTTAAGGTGTATAAATTATTATTTATCGTAAGCTTATTATGCATTTGGTGAAGCTCTAGATATTTTACAAAAGTTCTTGCTTGATAAAAGAGTAAAAAAAATTATTAAAAAGATATTTCAATTGCTATAAATTTGTGAATGAATATCCCTTTTTAAATATATGGTTTCTATTGGGCATATTAAATTTTAATTATTAATAGAAATTATACTCTAAAGTTATTTTAATAATGCCACTTCTTTAATTAAAAAATTAATGATATAATTATTGTATAACATTAATACTAATCTAAACGTAAAATAAAAATTATCAATAATAAATTAAATAGTAACCGTAAAATAAACTATTAAAGTAACTGTTTAAAAGTGATATCTTAAGTTAAATTATTTTCCATTTTTAACTTTTATTTATAATTTAATATGACAAATATTATTGGATTTTAAAATGTCTTATTTTTAAAATTTACTATTAGCAGTCTCGCTCGTATGGAATTCAAATGAATTTGTAAACTAATGAATACACTAGAAAAGGAATCGGAAATAGGAATTAAAATTCTATCTTATACACATAAAGCAAATCAAATTAACTAGAAGCATAAAAGATAGGAAGTGTAAATGTATCAAAATGTAAGCTTTCATTTTCAATTTCAAAATATCTAAATTAATTATCTCTTTGCTCTTTTAATACCAAACCAAGCACCACATTCATTAATAATCATACTCAATTTCCACGAAGAATCTCTCTCACAGTAAAATATAGTAATCATTTCCTATGTCTCCCATATTTGCAAAGGATATTAACACGGTGAAGAAGATCAAAGTTTATATCAAGATGCAGAATGTCTTGGAGTCACATCAGCTCTTCTTTGGCAGCTTTAATGCTTTAGATAAATTAATCGAGTCGAGTAAGAAAACAACGGGGAATTGGCCATTGTCTAACGAACTCTCAAGCTTCGTTATTAAGAGGACGCAGCCCCTTTCTGTGATGAATAAAGCCGGCTTTCATCGCCTTTTGATTAGATAATCCCCGAAAATCCTCAAAGTAATTCAGGAAAGAAGAGTTGTTGCAAATTGAAAATCGGAGAGTCTTGTTCCTTCACAGGAGTAAAACTGCTATAACTAAATTGCTTTGTCATGGCTTGCTTAGAAAAATTTTAGTTTCATATTCATAGATGGGGATAGAGTTTTAAAGAAAGTATATTATATAGGATTTATTTTATATTAAAATTTAATGCACACATCAACAATACATTTCATGAAGCACAAATAGATTTTCTTGGGTATATTTTCAGTCAAAAATGTTTTCAGTTGATACACCTCTGTTGTTATACATTGCGATTTATTTTATGATGCACACATAGATTTTATATACTTTGTTTTCAGTAATGCAAATTTTTATGATTGGAAAGAATGACAAATTCAAGATACGTTGGATGTTATACATTACAGTATATTTCATATGATACACCTAGATTTTGTTAGGTTTATTTTTAATCGTAAAAATATCTTTATTATTGAAAATGATGGAAAATTTGAAATAACTAGGCTGTTATACATTACAATAAATTTTATATGACACACCTAGATTTTATTAGTTTTATTTTTAATCCTGAAAATATTTTTATTATTAAAAATGATGGAACATTTGAAATAACTAGGCTCTTATACATTACAATAAATTTTATATGACACACCTAGATTTTATTAGGTTTATTTTTAATCGTGAAAATATCTTTATTATCGAAAATAATGGAAAATTTGAAATAACTAGGCTCTTATACATTACAATAAATTTTATATGACACACCTAGATTTTATTAGATTTATTTTTAATCGTGAAAATATCTTATTATTGAAAATGATAGCAAATTTGAAATAACTATTAGACGTAGAATAATTTTTTCTACTGTAGTTATGATATTACAAAGAAAAGATAATCTCTTTCATGCATGAATCTTAGCAGGCAATTTGTTAAGAATGCGAATTTGAATGTTGATCTTGTTAATAATTTATGGAGTTAGGAGGAGAAATTAGATCGGTATAGTTACAGTTACAGTTTTACATATTTGAGTTACAGTTACAGTTGCGATATACAATACACATTCTAAATATTCAATTAAATAAATATTTGGAAGATTTTAGATTTCTTCATAGAAATTCCTCATATAATTTAAACAACCGTAATTATGGAATATACCAATTGGTTACAGAGACTTTGTGATTTTTCATATTTAATTCTCCAGTTTAAACCTTTTTATAATATTATTTTTACTAGTAGAAATTATCTCATTGCATTAATGGCATTTGAAATAAAAATTATCCTTAATTGATAGAATAAAATATAAATTTTATCGAACATAATTCCAATTAAAACATTAATTAGTTTAGATGGATTTTAAAAATTTAGTTATCGAAATTAAGAATAAAATAAATGAAGCTGAAATTAATTTAATGTTTTAAATTTTTTATTAATTTAATATGAAAAAAATCAAAATTCCTAAAGTAAAAAAATAATAAATTAAAGTATGATAAAATATAAGATTCCTTAATACAATATAAAAAAATTAATACAAATATCTAAAGATCTTCGTTAACGCAATAATTAATGTTTATCAATAATTCAGCTCTTTTTATAATTTTTTAAAAACATTTTTCAGCAATTAAAGTGCGTCGATATAATTGAGAAGTTTAACGTTAATTTTAAAATGTTCAAAACGAAAAAAATGAATTAAATACTCTCCTTAATGAAGTTTTATCTGTTTAAAAAATCAAATACTTCTAGATATTACGATATGAGCCTGGAATTTTTCTAAAAACTGAAATTTGATTTTTCTGGCCAAGATTCTCCACTGTGATATGTTTCGTCGTCTAAAAAAGCTGCCCTTGCCGGAAGCAATGCTTTTACGTTAGGGCATCCAACCTTAATCAAAAAATTAATTCAACCAAATTAAGCAAGAAATTAATTCAAGAGAAATCAGCGTTCGGAAATTCGATATTTCTTTTTATTTATTATTTTTGGTAGTATAGCTAGCAATAAATTTTGCATTTTATTTATGAACAGCTCTCCAATGGTAAAAGCATAATTTTTCTTGAGATAAATTCTCATTTGATACATATTATGGTTTCTCTTTTCACGTGGAAATATTCTTTAGAGGATAACATCGTTTATATTATCACCTAAAAAGTTATTAAGGTGATTTAATAGGGTTAATTGATTTCTTCACTATCTTGGAGTCCCAAAACGCTTTTCAAAAAATAGAAAGCTCCCTCATTTTTCCTTCAAAATATATGATTTATCTGCAGATTAATTAAGGATCAATGATTAGATTTTGGACATGAAAAATTTGTAAAATGGCTTATTATTTTTTCATAATCTGCAATATAATTAGCAACTTGATGTGAGCCTTAAGGCGATGCGTCTGATTTATAAAAACAGAATGCTTTAGGAATTTGCAAATTTAAAAATATTTCTCGACGAATTCACGGTAGTGATGATTTGATATTCTATTTAATTGTATCAAGTGTAGGCTGAAGATTGTACTTTATACTTTTATATTTTAGCAGGTAAGCGATTTTTTCTACTGGAATGAAATTTGGTATACGAAGGGTATAGATTCTCTTAATTACGCGAAGATTGATATTTATAAAAATATGACTCTAAATTCAGATCTTTCTCATTCAGAAGAGACCCTGATGTGCTTGTGGCCTTGGTTTTATCAGGGTTGACGGGTGTGGAAGAAGAGTATAGTAGAAGCTTTTTTATTGTAGTAAAAGGATTATTTCGGTGCCTTTCGCATCATTACATAGCATAATTAGCAATAATATATGAAGATGAAATATGTAACATTAAAAAATATTACGCATGCTAATAGAGTCGTTGAGACAGTATAGCGAACTAAAATATTGATATAATAGTTCATAAAGTATGCATTATCACCCAATTGAAAAGGAAGATTATTAATCATATATCAAACGTCTAAAAACCAATAACATTTTATTGTAAATGCATGAATTTTTTTATGCTCACTCTTAAATGTATGCTTAATAGAATTAGGGATGGATTTGTTAACATTGTGATTCGATGATTTTCTAAAAATGTTCGAAATGAACAAATCTCATATTTTTCAAAAAATTTCACAAAATTTTGTAAAACATTTTTTTTACAAACTAATATAGATATCAAAAAAGGGAACCTTATTTTTGTTACATGCATTGTGAGGCAATATTTTACGTGCAATTGAGGAAAATATTTTGAAAATTACACACACACACAAAAAGAAGCATTTTTAAAAAATATATATATTCAATTTTCTGTTAAAAATTAAAATATTTCAATTTGTAGTTTTTGAATGTGAAAAATATTTCAGAAATTTCAATTTTTACACAATTATTATCTATCTATCACAAAAATTGATAATATTATTAAAAATTGTGGAAAAACTTTTTTGGGTACCGAGTCCCCTTAAACTGATACCGAGCTCTCAATATGCTTAATTTAGGCCCAAGAACTTATACCAAGTCCTTGATGGTTTTAATATATGTTAGTTTTGTGCACACGACTTTAAGTAAGTGATTCCAGACTCTCCGAACCCCCTTAGGCATACGAAATAAACCATAAAACTGAATGACGGGACCGCTGTAATAGCAACACTGACGGGAACTGGTTGAGTCCTAAGGGTTATCACCGGTTACACTACAACCCTTCAAGTAGGAAATAAGTTCCGTCATCGATGGGAAGAGTCTAATCTCCCTCTATTAGTGAACCTTTCAGAGTGGTGAGATAGAACCATCACGCCACTTTCAATTTACTGATTGGTATACCAATCATTTTTGTGAACTTCGAAAATCTATTGAATTTTACAAAAATGGCCGGTAACGCTAGTTTTTCAAGTAAGCATTTTAAAGGCAATAATTCTTTAGGAAATTTGTATTATTGCGAAAACAATCAAATAAATCGTCTAAATGTAAATGCAGGTTGTCTAACTGTAAATTCAGGATGTTTGGTTTTATTAAAACAAGGTATGGGAATTAAAAGCTCAGGTCAGCAAAAAATAAAAAAAACTGTATAAAATATTTAAATTTAGGGCATTTAAAATATTCATAGAAAGAAAAAGAAAAGAATAGAACATGGTAGTATGCAATTTGTGAAAAGAACTCGAAAGAGTCTAAAAAGGTTCACACTATACATAATTTAGTCCACCCGCTTGTAATATTAAAAAAAAGATATATGACAGCTTTAATATAGCTAAATATGCTATATCTTGGGTTATCATATTTAACTCAATAGCATGGCAAAGATTCTTGTTGTTCATAACTAAATTATGATCATCATTAGAAATTTTGCCCAACATTAAATGTTAGCTTTTGGTGGTGAAAAATGGTTAAATTCAAATATTCATTATTTGTTACGAATCTGGCACATAAAGGAATGAAGCCTTTTTTTGAAAATGACAACTTTCGAACATTCAAATAAAAGTATGTATACCTTCGATGATTCAATATATTGAATATGCCCTTGTCATATAAAAATTACTGGAAAAATCTAGTAATTTTTGTGATTCACTGTAACGAATCTAAATAAAAAAATTCCAACAATTAATCAGCTCACAGAAAAACATTTGCTAGATCTTGGGACATCTAGATAGAAATATGCCAAGATTTATGCTACAATATATCGAATAAGCTCCTGTACTAGATTTGAGTTGAAGAAAAACCTGGTAAACTTTGAGATTCATTATTAAGAAAAAGAGGGAAAAAACCTTCAAAAAACAGCCAAGCAACGGCGAGAAATTCATTGAGGACGTGTGCATCTATTTATTAGATTTTGAATAATGTATAATCACAGCCAGAGTTATAATCATATCCATAACTTTCTTGCATCGATAGTGCTCCATAGTCATGGATTTGTTGCACTAGGTTACTAGGGAATTTTAAAATTGTTTTATTTTTTCACAATTTCTTCTAAACTAAAGAAAATGATTTGTTAAATTCTGCAATTACGTAAAAAGAAAGACTTAATTAAAACACGTTTGAAGAAACATTCATCATTGAATTTTTAAAAAACAAAAGCAATAAAAGCTTTTCACAGATATTTTTCTTTTAACCTATGTATAATGAATTTATCATTATAAGAAAGTTTCTTTTTTTATTTCTTTTCTTTCTACGCATAAAATGTATTTAAGATTATTAAGAACGAAAATTACAGGAAAAATACTTCAATACTTATTAATATATCTTCACTAAAAATTATCTCTTCAGGTTTTATGATTATTTTATAATAATGTCATTTGAGTACGAGTCTTATTTGAGAAGAATAATCAATGATAATATTTAAAATTAAGATCGAGTAAAATAATAAGCTTGTCGGAAGAAGTAATAAAACTGATAACTGTGTCTTCATGTAACTAGAGTTAATAATAAGGATAATTACTTACCAGATGGATGTTTTCAGAAAATGGGGCTATAACAGAAAATTAAATAACAAAAATTTGTTATTAAACTTATTATATTTTTGAAGTATTATATTTTATTATATTCATTGTATTATATTTTCATTGTAATACAGACATTTCTTATTCCTTCTTAATAAAAGTTATTTCTTTCCAAGTAGCTATTTAAGACCTTGTTTTTAGATCAACTTACAGATAATATGTTGTTGTTGTTTTTAGGTTTAGCAATCTTCTCCTAAATTTGAAACTTTGATGAAACAAAAAATTTATCCATATAATATTTCAAATAATGCCAAGTTTTTCGTTTGCCTTTAAAATTTGTAGTTAAAATTTAAAAATAAGATTCTAAGAAATTCTAATTCATAATTATAATATTTATATCTCATGTTTGTCGTAAATAAGAACTACAAATTTCCCTTTTTTGATATGAGTTATAGTTCACAAACGCTTTAATTAACATTATATTTGTTATATATTTTATTTATTTATAATTTATATATTCTAAACTGCGTTAAATGTTATTAGTATGCCAAATAATGCTGTAAAATGTCTTCAAATAATTAATTACAAACATCTTTGATGTAGTTTTACTCTTGAAATAATACCAATTACATTTTTATTGCCGTAAACATAACTTTGAGCTAGAGCATGTGGTTTGAAGCTTTTCACATTGAGAGATCAGTTAGCAAATGATACGCGAAGTTAGGAAGCTTCTAATAAATGACTCATATAGATGAGAAAGCACAGAATATATAATATATGTAAACATACATTAAATGTTTTTGTTGTGCTATTCATGTAAGAGTCGACAGAAGATATGACACCGATGATTAGCCTTTCAGTTCTTATCTTGGAACAAATCAAAGGCTTTTAATATGGTTGATATGTCAAAAAACAAAGAATAAATTAAATCCTTTTACGTTCTTACAAATTCCAAAAATTCATTTGAAAATTTCAGAACAATCATTATACAACCCAGATATGTCACCCTCAGAGTTTCATTTGCTTAAAACCAGAAAGGGTTCTTTGATGGTTCAGAGTTCGATTTTGACGGCAATCTTCTATGAGACCGATATTTTAAAACTAATCTAACGCTAGGACAAATGTCTCACGAGTATGATGGTTATGTTGAGTAGTGAATTGTTAATAGGTCCCTTTCCTTTGCATATTGTCAGGCATTAGATGTTTTAATACTGTGTTTATGATTATGTGCGTTATTTTTTGTTTCCCTTCTCTTACGACATTTAAAGAAACTGATAATAATATTGACATAAAAATTTTTAAAGACAACTCACAAAATATAATTCCCTTAAATAAAAAGACAATTTAATCATGTCTAAATAAAAAGAAATTTGGGATCATTTTACCTATTTTACATTTTTATTAAAGATTTTTTTTCGTTATGTATCTAGCTCTCTGCTTTATTTCTTGCGTTGATAACATTTAATCCTTGTTGCATTTCAAAACTTTCATAAAAAAAATTGATGAAAAATTTAACTGCCAACCATCGTCGTTGTTGGTATCTTTTGCATAGAAGACTGAAATGAATTTGAAAAACATTCTTAATATTTTTTTTGGTTATAAGATTAAAAAACTAAACATACATTTCTGAAGATGAAAAAAAATTATATCATTGATTCGTAATGAAATATTTATTTATTTATATGGGAGACGTAGATAATTTAGGAAAAAAATTAATAGGTAAGAATATATATATATATTTTGAATTATAAGAAAAATAAAATAAGTATGGTAATCATCAAACAATCTAATTTGAATGCTCATGTTTATTACTTTTTTTAGGCCAAACATACAGATTATAGAGAAAAAAGCCAAACGAAAAGATGAATTCATTAAAAATACCAAATACACATCAACGATCGATAGTTCTTAGCGATTATTCTTCAATAGCATTGACAGCCTTATCCAAGGTCTATAAATTTATGTGAGAAGGGAATAAGACCTATGATAGATTTTGCAAGAAAATTTCGAGGAGATCATTCCCTCTTGTTTAATATCAAAATATTTTAGTACCACAATGAAAAGTGTACCACAAGTACTCCCTTAAAATAGATGAAGAATATATATGTAGATCTTGCCAAGAAAATAGTCCAAATTCATATTTTGAAGTATTTTAAAATTATGATTAAGAAGCATAATACTATTATTATTGTATTGGATACAATTATATCATTCTAAGAAACTATCTTTTGACATAATCCCTAAAATCTTATTTACCATTTCGAGAAAAAGCAGGATAGTGTGGGAATCAGATTTAGACCATTCTACATGTATGTATAACTTTATTGATAACATATTAATGAGAAATTATGCGGATATATAACATATGGATTTCTTTAACAATATATCAAGTAATTTTGAAATGCAAATTTTGTATATTGATATATCCATAAAGACATACATCTTTCAATTATATTTTTTATATCAGTCAGAACTTGAATATAGTTTATTTTATCAAGGGTAACTTTGGCCTGAGTGATTTAGCATCTATTACTAATTTGGGGTGAATTATTTTGTGAAATAATGTATAATTTATAACATATTTACAATAACACCATTTTGCAGTAATTACATTTTATAAATTAAGAATACTATTTTACTAATTTAAATAATTTTTCAATCATATTCATATATGAAATTTAAGTAAATTTATTCCTTCTGGGTGAATTTTTAAAGTTAAAAAAAAAAAGAAAAGTTTTTGTTCTGCAATTCGTTTTAGTATTTTTAATTAAGTCCACTTGCTTCAAACAAACTTTAAAAATATTACCTTTTCTGACGTTTTTCTGATATTATTTTATTTTTTAATACAAGTTTCTTTAAAAAGTATTCTAGGTTGATGAGTTGCTATTGAGAACAGTTTTAAAGCTAAAATACTAAATCAGCTATTTAGAACTTTTTTTTAGCTTGATAAAAGTTATTTAGTGGCATCTTGAGTAAAATAATTCATGGATTTTATGAACGTTTGAAGTAATAAAGTTTAAGCTGAAGCTGGATAAATGTTGAACTTTATCTAATATTGCTTTTACTTTCCTCTTTTTACAGAAGTTCCAGATATATGCATTAAAGATTTCATTTGTTTTTCTAATGCGACTTGTCATACTTTTAAAAACGAAAACATTTCTTATACGAAAATACAAATGTTATGCAGAAGTTTATTTGAAGTTTTAAAGTTTAATCTTCAGGGATACAACTTTTGAAAGTTGGTATTTCTCCAACAAGATGTTTCTAAATCAGGAGACATTTTGGGGGATAAACTGATACAAACAAACTTAAAAGTCACATAAACTTCAAAAATTAAACTGAAGTATGTACGTTTTGTGACAAAATATTGTTTTTCTATTAGAGGAAAAAATATTATTTCAAATAATGATCTTCTAAACCCTTTTTTCAATATAAAATATTACTTATTTATTTTACAATAAAAATTTTCTGTTGATTTGATAAGTTTTTATTAGTTATTCAGGGTTTTTTTTTGACATTTTTATATTTATATATATAATTAATTCTGTACAGAATCTTCATATTTTATATTCAGTTAAAAATTTTAATATCTGTTGTTTATTCTACTTAATGTCGAGAATTTATTGTATAAAAATTTATTTGTTCTGAACACTGACACTTTTTATATTTACTTTTTTATATTTTAAATTTTAAATCAGCAAATGTAAGTTTCTTTTCGAAATTAAGCGAAGTGGTGTTTAAAACATTCATTTAAAAATATTCATTTTAATGTCTTTACATTAAAAATTATTTACATATTCTCCGAATCTATACGAGATTTGTTTCAGAAACTTTTATCTCTTTTTTAATTATTTGTATATTAAATTCTTTGCTACATCCATATATTATATTGTAACTTACATTGAATCAATATGTTTTATATTTTGAATAACAATCTTTTTTTTAATAAAACCACTGTATTGGATTTATAATTTTTTTGAAAATCCTCTTAGTTATATCATTCCTGCTTTCTGTAAAGGATTCTTCTCTTATTTTTAAATTTGTACAAAATTATAAATAACAATGAAGATCGTAACCCCTATAATTACTGTTTGTATATTTCTTTTCTTTTCATTTTCTGAAGGCCATATTTTAACACAACTCACTTCTTGAGATTAGTTAACGTTTCAACGTTTATGTTTTTCTCCACTGAAGCCTAAACTGCAACAAAGTATTTCCAATATTTAGGGCAAATAGTCTCCTGTCAAAACTAGTCAGTTTAAAAATAAAGCTATTTTAAACAAAAAAATTTCAGGTGCTGAAAAGAATGGTATTTCCTGAAGTAATTTTTTAAAAAGTTGAATTAGGTTGAAAAACGAAAAAAAAAATTCTTTGTGCTAGGAGAAAAGATGATTACTAGGCAGAAACTAATTTTAAACGGAAACTTTCAAAAGATATAGTTAAGTTATCCATAATTCCCGCAAGATTTTGTAAGGGAAAAAATATCCGAAAATTATTTCTATTGTTATTACTGTTATTTCGGTTTTATTTTTAAGAGAAATTTGTAAGGCTCTTATACTCTTTATGCCATTGGTTAAAAACAACATTTTTGGGGGGCTAGCTTAAATTTCGTTCCACACAAGTGGCATAATGTTTCGTTTATTTATTAAAAATATGTTTCAGCCGTTGTATATAATCACAAAACGTGAATAGATCATATTTGCAACTTGATTGCTCATAGATGCAACTTGATTTTGATTGTATTATCTTTGAAAATTTGCTGACATGATTTTAAATTATCTTGCTAAGTTTTTGTGCAAAGTAGTCTCAAATACGTCATTATAAGTTAACGATAATACTTTTGTTTGTTTTGAATCACCCTGCACATTTTAATAGAATTTATAACATTAAATATAATTTAAATAAGTGATTTTATTTCATCTTTTCCTAGATTTCTATTTATAACATTGAAAACACCATTAAATTATAAATTCACAAAACTCATTTTTCAGATTTGAATCACCTGGCATATATTTTTCAGAATTTGTAGCATTAACTATACCATTATACATAAATTCAAAATGGAGGTCTCATTACTTTTAAACCACTCCATATTTTTCTACCATTTATAACTATAAATATTCCACTATAAATTCAATTTTTTTCTTAAATTATTTTTAAGTTTTCTTAAATATTTTTAATAGACTTCATAATATTTGTAACTTTTCATAGTATTCTGTTTCTGTCGATCCTTTGCATCATTATATTCTATATAACATCGACAAAAATACAAAAAAAAGCTAATTTATAATGCATTATTTTAATCTCAAGCGCATTCTCTCATTTTTTAAATAAAATAAAGGGTTTCATTAATTGAAGAAATAAAAGAAGAAAAAATTGAACACATCTTTTAGAGCATTACTTGGAAACCTGATTGAATCATTCTTTTCTGCGTATAGATGGAAAAAATCTCACTTAAAACTGCTTAATTATGCATCATTCTTACCTTTTATCCTCGTTTATCAAAAGTTCGAAGGAAATTTACTTAATAGCAACATTAAACGATTTCTCCAAATAATTTTTCACATTTCCATTTAAAATTTTATTTAAACATCGCGATCCATCAAAAATACTTTATCACAATTATTTTAATAATTTTTTTTAAATATTTTCTGGTCCTTTTCAAGAAACAAAATTTATGCCCATGATATTTATAGGAATTCCTTCAAATATGAAGAGGCGTTTTTTTTTTTACATATACCGATAAGCTTGGTGATAAGGTTGTATATGAATTTTTGAAAGAGAGTATTATATTTGTCAAAGGATTTGACTTCAGTTATTTGAAATATTTCAAAATCCCCGAAACAGTATGAAGAAATAATTTTAAAAACTTTTATCTACTGAATAAATTTATGTTTGTGAAGATGAAATTTTTTATTTGATTTTGTACTCATCTTATAAAATTTTGGAATTCTAACATTTTGTACCCTTGGGAATTTTTGGTGATAATATATTATTTTAATATTCTTATAACATGACTAAGAGCTTGTTTGTTTTTCGTTTTGTCTACACTTCCAAATATGTTAACATAAAAACGAAACAAGGTGAAGGAATTCATTTTTGTACGTTATTTTTTAGTAAAGTTAGGTGACTAAAAACCTGAAAGAACTATGTGAAAGAAATTTGGTTTGTTTTGACGTGCAAATATTAAATCTGAGTTTAATTAAAGTTGAGTCCAGTTAATCTAGATTAACCGGAGAATACTCAAAACATCCACTCAAATACTCAAAACATATCTTATAAACAACACTTGATAAATTTTCGTTAAACGAAGACACTAAATGCAAAACCAATTATATTGTATATGGGCGTGAGATTAATTTAAGGGAAATCTTTATAGTTAATTTTAAAATAATTTCATTTTGACAATGCAGATGGAATATTAAATATATGAGTAAATATTGATGCTTAACACTTAACACCACACCACACCTCGGTTTCTAGGGCTCAAATGGCCACTTTCCGGTTTGGTATAGATGTAGGTGGACTTTATTAAAAACCGAAAAAAAAAAAAACGTTACACAGTTGTTAAATTATTGGAAAGAAACATACAAGAGACAAAATACACAGACGTATAACATAACAATAAGTGATAAAAATTAAAGTGAAGAAGGTCTGGTGTACAACAAAATGGACGAATGAATATCATAAGGTACAGTTTGGATGAAAATATGAGGTAATTAAAAAAAGTTAGTAACTTGAAGGGTTAAAAGGATTTATTCTTGAAGCTTCGCATATTTCTTTTTATTGAAATTGATTTTATTTCTCATTTATTTTCATTGCATGAAATAGAATCCCTGTAAATATGTACAAGAAACATCAGAAGAATATTAATTATCATAACATTCTTGTTCATAAGATATACATAGATGATTTCCAAAATGCCTTCCAGGATCAATGTAAAACTAGTAAAGAAGAAAGACATAATAGATTATATGCCCTTTTCATGTATCCTCTCAGCAATTTGACAGCTGGATAGCTGAAAGTAACCATAACTATTTCCGTTCGTTAATTTTCATTCTGAGTTTTGATTGATATAATATTGGTTCCAATCCCAATATTTAAAAATAATTAATTTTTTAATAAAGCTATATTTATAAATTTTATGTAATGAGTGTCTATTAGGTTCACCAAATTTCGTTTATGTTTTAAAATGAATTTTAAAATTTTAATATTAATTTTGTATTAAAATGATTATATTCATACTCTAAGTTATTAAATATTTTATGAGCATTGCAAGAAATATTTCTATATTTTGCTAATCAGAAGTACTGACATTCATTTCTAAAAATCTACTATTTATACAACTTTTAATTCTCAAAATCGTTTTCAAACAAACAATAAAAAATATCATTAAACTTATTTTTTTATTAATATTCCAATATAGAGAGATGATTTAATTACAATTGTAAATTTTAATTTAATTTGTAAGAGGAGATTAAACCAGAGGAACAATTTGACTTTCAATTTCCGCAGAAGATCAAGAAGTCAGCTGGAAATAGTAGACTGAAGACTTTAAACCAGGGGACATTGATTGACGAAGATAAGAGAATATAATCGCTGACATTTCAAACAGCCGCCTTCATTTAGTGTTGTCAAAGACTTAACGACTGGAACAAAGCCGTTTATGGATAGACTGAAAGAGTAACAGATGTCATCCTTCGTGTAATTGGCAAAAGTTTGGCGCAGATAAAAGCAAAGATTCACAAGAAGGGTTTCATTATGTAGTGAATTAATTTATTTGCTTTTGTCTCACACAAAAGTTAAAAGTTTGCTGTCAGCTTTTAATTCTTTCTTCAGAGAAATATCGCCAACTTATTAATTCTCAATTTTCTTTCTGATGAAAAGGGATTTAACTCCCTGAAATCATTTTAATAAGGAAATTTAAAAATAGATTTTGGAATTTGAAAAACAGAAATTATTTTATTATTTCCCTTACCTGAATTTATGTATTTGTAAATTATATCTTATAAATGAAAGATATTTTGGTTTTAGTATTTGATTTTTGTAAAAATTTTTTATTTTCAACATTTTAGGCATGTATTTTTTATTTCGTAATTTCGTATGTTTTATGGAAACTGAATCACACAGTTTGATAATCATTAATGTAAGCAGATTTTTATTAAATTGGTCTTTTTTAATAAACAGAAATTTTAATTAAAATGTGCGATTATGTTTTCAAAACAATAATTTAAATAAATAATATAAATAATTAAATGGATTAAAAAAAACAAAATTTTTTAACTAAATTTAAAATAGAATTAAATAAATAAATTTATTGGGTTAAAATCAATCTTCTGTTAGTAATAACACCATATGTTTCTGGAAACATAATTCAATACCAAATTTGTGGAAAGATAAAAAATACTATCCTTGAATTTCCGAATCTTCCTTTTATATTATTTGAACATTTGGAGCAAATTAAAACGAATCTACAGCGAATGCAGATATGATTGGAAGATAACTAAATTAATATGCTTTAGAAAGATTTAAAACTTGACTTTAGACTTAAAATTTCTAATAATTCTAGATAACTTTTATTATTGGAATCATAAAAGACTATTTAAAAGAATGAGATAAGTTCACATGTGAAATGATAGTTCATTTAAGCATAAAGTAAGTACATTTCATGAAATAATTCAGGGTCATATTTCCCTAATTTTAGGAAGGCATGATTCTATGATAGGCAGACTTAATCCTAGGAAATTAATTTTTTAAATAAATATTTAAAAACAATTTCAAAAATTTCTCTTACATATTACTACTGTATTTTGTTCATCAACAGAAATTAACACAAAGATTGAAGCGAAGGATTGGCAGTATAATAATTCAAATTGATTGCTTCAGTTGCCACATGGATGTTAATCTCTTTCATTCCAAATAACAGAACCCGATCACACACTGAATTTTAATTAGTTATGAATATTGAGGTTGAAATAAATATAAAAAGATATTAATGAGACATTTTTTAAATGTATCTTGGTAGGCCAAATCTGTAGAGTTGGCATGAATGAAAAGTTCTCTTTTGAATTAAGATGTTAAAAATTGAAACATTGCGTATCGCTATTAATCCTTTCTTCAATTTCAATGATTTAAAAAAAATAACCATATATTAAAAAATTAAATACAAATTGAGAAAATTTGAAAAAGGAATCATTATGTAAACGTGAAAAATACTACTCCTGCACATTATTATAACAGCATTTTAATATAAAATGAATATTCCTCCTAATACATTTCTTCATGAATACATTATAACCAAATAGCAGTTACAAATTACTAACTATTTTTCAACATATGAAAAAGTCAGTTAAATCAGAGCTTCGCAAATTTTCACTATGAAAAAAAATAACCATCATTATATTTGAAATATGCTTTCTAGTTATGAATTGAAACTATTTAATAATTTGCATAAAATATTCTAAAAAAATCAAATTTTTACAATAATTTTTAGTTAATTTTTTATATTATAAAATTATGGCATAATAATAATAATAATGTAAAGATAAATCCTTTTAAAATTTAATACAAAATTTTACTCTGTTCTTATCTGTAAATTTATAATTATTAATTAACGAACGGATTAATTTATAGAGTAATAATAATTTTATTTAGTTCCAATCCGGAAATGTATTACTGAAATTCATATTAGAATCAAATTTAATGAGAATAGGGATTTTTTTCGTATTTTAGTTTTTATTTATTTATGTTTTTTGATATTTTGAGTTATTTACTTGGAATGGCGTCTCAGCGTCTTGAGCAAAATCTTGAAATATTATTTTTATTTTCTCTCCAATGTCGAGTTTGATTCGCAGCTTGAAAGATGCATTATTTTATGATTCTTATTACTTAACGATTTTTAAAAGAGTGGTGTCATAGCAAAATATCTTGCATTAATTTTTAGCTATTAAAACAAAGCCAATAGCTCCTTTTTTAAGAGTCCTATTTCAAAAAATCATTATACTCAGATATGGGTTATTATTCAAATCACATACTATCGGAAAAAATATAGAGCTTTTCAATCACATTACATCTTTCTACTTTCTAGTATAAGTGGTATATGAAGAGGATCTATTGGAATCTTCAAGAAATTTGAGCTTGAGTTATTGTAGAAAGTGAACTATTCAGGCCCCCTTGAGTTCGAATAAAAGTCTTTTGGTGTTATGTCTGTTTGATTAGTTGTGGACATTGTTACTCAAGATAACTTTGGCCCAGACGTATACAATTTCATACATATAGTCTTAAGACCAAAACTGTAGATATACAGGAAAATTTGAGTGAAATCCAGTTCAACAAAACCTGTCTGTCCGTTTGTTTGAGTACAATTAACTATAATAATTACAAAACACAAATCATAGACTTATAACTTTTGGTCTACGGATTTAATAACTAAAATTCAAATCCGTAACAAATTTGAAAGCAAATCCGTCAAGCGGTTGACCAAACGTCTACCCGCAATTTTTTCACTTTTTGTTGTTGTTGTTTCTTATGGCATTTTACAAGCCAGCTCTCAGATCAGTTAGTGGTTTAAGCCTAGGGAGTGTCTTTTTTTTTTCAGTAGAGCCAACTAGGGCCAAAAGTACGCCTTAGCTACTTCATGCATCAGATTCGCTTGCACACACCTTTTTACATGAGGGCATATTCCTGCACCTCCCAAAAAGAACACAGAGAAACACTTTTGCCCTATCCAAGACTCGATACCGGAATACCCAGACCGCGGGGAAAACTCAATACCCTTATGCTACGACACTGGCTCACCTTCTTTTTTAAACATAGCAATTCAAAAAAATAACAACAGAGATAAATAAAATTCAATTTATTGTTTCTACCTCTAGAGTATAGATTCTTATAAGATTTTAAACAAAATTTGACAAAGCATTGACATTATATCACTCTGCTATTTCGCATGCTTATCAACGCGCTCACTCAAAAATGCAATGATTTAAATAAATAAATTTAATTATATAGTTTACTGAATACAATTGTGGTTTTGTTTCAAATTTTGTTTCCAATTTATTAAAAAATGACATCTACTACACGTGTAAAGTTTTCTGGTATTCATTTTTCAACCTCAATTCAGTCATTGATTACTATAAAATGAAAGCTCTCTAATGTCCTTTGTATTTATTGCTCGTTTATGGAAGGGGGAATTAACACACAAGTATCGATTATCTTTATTCAGGGAAACACATCTGTCATTCAGATTGAAATTGAATGATATTCTAAGCATTCCTGACTTTCACCTTTCTGCCATACGCTTACAGTTTTAGGCCGAATAATAACGCTTTAATTAAATGCTATAAAAGAAAGTTAAAGGTTGATCGCTTTCGTTCGTTTGAGGGAGAAAAGACAATAATTATGAATGTTCATTTATGGCCAAATTCAGCATCTAGTTCTGTTAGAATTTACATAATCCTTCGATGATATGAAAATAAATGAAGAAATTTTTGAAAATAGTAGTATTTTGGTTTAAAACCAATATAAAATGTCTAGTTGTATGTTGGTTCCGTAAGAATCATCTAATGTGCTTTTTCACTAACTTAATTTGTTAAACAATAATTTGCTTCTTTGTCTATTACATGCGGTGAAATCAATTAAAATTTCATTCAATTATGTATCCATTTACGATATTTCCTTGTTAATATTTTTATGATATAACTGACTTACTGGTACTTTATTTATATATTATCATTGAAACGAATCCCAGATGGCATTGAGAAAAAGGAAAATTAAATTATATTGTTTTTAAATCTAATTATTTCTACTTCTTCCATTGTTCCTTTTATATTCAGTTGAAATTGTGAAAATTTCATTCAGAATAATAGGGATCATACCTGTTAATTGCTAAAGTGAAAATTAATTCTTGTTTTCAATTATCTTTAATTACTTTATTATCTGCTGCTTAACTGGAAATAATCTAGTTTAATAATTGTTTCCGAGCTTCAGTTTTGCGAAATAACAGTAATGAACTTAAATTGTGGCAAAGATCTGAATTAAATTGTCTAATTTTTGCTTTTAATTGCTGGTAAATCTTCTTAGAACACTTTAAGAAATAAGAAAATCCTTTAAAACTCAGCTAACTGTAATTTTAGGTTAATATTTTTGTAATTTTGAATATCTGCATTTGAACTAGATTGTATAAAATCAGTTTTAGAAACATAATTTGGAATATCAATATAAAGTGAAAGATAAAGTTGTTGGTACATGTTTACTTGTAATAAAAATGAATGTGTTTTTGTGTATGCAGTGACCAGCTATAGCCGGAACAGTTTGATCTAGAGCTACCAAATTTCGCACACACACACACACACACACAAACACACACACACACACACACACACACACACACACACACACACACACACACACACACACACACACACACACACACACACACACTGGAGTAACAAATAGTACCTAGAAATAAATTTAACACGCACACACACATACACTGGAGTAACAAATAGTATCTAGAAATAAATTTAAACTTTTAGAAATTTTAATTAAATTTTTAATTAATTATTATTCATAATTTTGGCGATTTATAGCTATAACTTGTTATCGATTATTACACTTTTTTTAAACACAAAAACTGTTCCTAATTTCAACCTTTTTACATAAAAATATTACAATTTAATTTTATAGCAGTTTATTTCAAGCAAATTAAAAATAAAAAATTATTGGATGAGCAGGTTAAGCATATATGGGAAAAATGACTTTTATCAACGTGTTACCATCACGTTGAAAAAAGTTTAATTTAAAATATTAATTTGCTACAAAAATTAAATTATTTATAAAAATGAATACTCTGAATGGATGATTTGTTATCCAAACATTTCACGTTAAGGCCACTAAATTTCCTCCATCTAGCTCAATTTTGAGTTATCTTTGTCACAGGTAGACATATAGACCTTTTTCAAAAATGTGATTTTCGATCTTAGGGGTATCTAAATTGTAGATATTCCTCAAAATCTTGAATTCGAATTTTTCTACGTTTGCTATACTTTCTCTATACTACGAGAAAGTAAACAGCGATCTTTCCGTAATAACGAGAAAGTAAATAGCATTCCTTTCAAATGATTGCTTTATGGGATGATTAAAAAATGTATTAAGAGTGTTTATGAGTAAGGTAATTCATTTTCTATTTTTCACTTTTCTTTCTTTTCGGAAATTTCTTTTATTTTATACTCTTTCCATTGTTTTTTTATCAGCTTGCTTTACTCTCGGACGTAGATCTAAAAATTCACATTGCAGTACAAAGTCAAACACGTTCTTTTCCCTCCTTCTGTTGTATTTTGTGTCCAACAGGCTCTCAGAGTTTTAGGAATTCACTAACTTAAACACAAAGAAGGCTCCGCCACTTTTGTTTCCTTTTTACTCATTGTTCTGTGGGGAAGAATAATTTCTCTGGAGGGCACATCACGTCCAAATTCGATCAGGAACAGAAGAAAAGTTCCGAAAATGTTCGAAAAAATGCTTTCTGTCCTTTGACTCGAGTGTGGTGACATTTGGAGGTTTGAAGAATGGAGTGCCATTTCCAAAATGGGGAAACATTTTTGTAAACACTTTGTTCCGGTGTCTCATGAATGACTTTCTTTCATTCATACTGAAACAAAGGTAGAATTTTCTTGTGGATGTATAGCCTTAAAAAATTGAGCAACTACAGAGGGAAATTATTTGATACATAGCTACATAGGAACATTATTTGAAATGGAACACAAATAATAAATGGAATTTTGTCTTACTAAATATAAAAATTATAAATCATTAGTTTAAAATCATTTATGCTATTAAATGGTTTAAAACTAATGATTTAAACCACTTAGAGATTTATTTACAGCTAATAATGCAGTGATTTTTATTTCTTAAATCTATTGGACTATAGAAAAATATATCCATATATTTTTCTATCTAAATATATCTATCTAATATACACTGAAGTGACAAAAGTCATGGGATGACTGTTAATATCGTGTCGGTCCTCCTTTTGCCCGGCGAAGTGCAACAACTCGACGTATCATGGAGTCCACAAGTCGTTGAAAGTCCTCTGCAGGAATACTGAGCCATGTTGTCTGTATAGACGTCCATAATTGTGAAAGTGTGGATGGTGTAGGAGTTTGGACACGAACGGACTTTTCGATGATGTCCCATAAATGCTCGATGGGATTGATATCGGACGATCTAGGTGGCTAGATCATGCTCTGGAATTGTCCGGAATGTTCTTCAAACCAATCGCGAACAGTTCTGGGCCGGTGACATGGCGCATTGTCATCCATAAAAATCCCATCGTTGTGTGGGTACGTGAAGTCCATGAATAGCTGCAAGTGATCTGCAAGCAGCTGAACAAAACCATTTCCAGTCGATGATCAGTTCAGTTGCACCAGAGGACCGAGTCCATGCCATGTAAAAATAGCCCACACCATTATGCAGCCACCACCAGCTTGAACAGTGCCTTGCTGACAGTTTGGGTCCATGGCTTCGTGGGGTCTGCGCCACACTCGAACTCTACCATCAGCTCGTAACAATTGAAATCGTGACTCATCTGACCACGCCACGGTTTTCCACTGGTCTAGGGACCAGTCGATATGTTGTCAACACGACAGGCGAGTGCCTTTACTGACAACACGACAGGCGTTGTCGTGTTGTCAGTAAAGGCACTCGAGTCGGTATTCTGCTGTCATAGCCCAAGGAAGACAAATTTCACCGCACAGTCCTATTGGACACGTCCCTCGTACGACCCACGTTGATTCCTGCAGTTATTTGACGAAGTTTTGAAGTTTTGCGTGTCTATTAACATTGACCATTCTACGCAAACATCGGCGGTCTCGGTCGTTAAGTGCAGGTGGTCGCCCACTGCGCTGTCCATGATGGGATGTGATGCCTGAAATTTCATACTCTCGGCACACTCTTGATACTGTGGATCTCGGAATGTTGAATTCACTAACGATATCCGCAATGGAATGACCCATGCGTCTAGCTCCAACTAACATTCCACTTTCAAAGTCTGTTAATTCTCGTCGTGCCTCCATAAATTACGAAAAACCTGTTCACATGTATAACTTGAACACAAATGAAAGCTCTGGAAAACGAACTGCGCATTTATACTTTTTCGCTGCGATACTACTGCCATCTGTATAATTACATGTTGCTATCCCATGACTTTTGTCACTTCAGTGTATATGTCTATTTGTAAATATATCTATAGGAATTTATAAAAAAATGCAATTGATAAAAAAATCCCCCAAAATTAATTATTTCCTTATATCACTTTAAAAATCTGTCTTGTGAATATTTTTTTAAACAAAACTTTTTATTCTTGTAATAATATACATTTAAAATTAAAAAAAAATACTTGTGGCGTGGTTTTAAAAATTATATAGACAGTTTATAATGACACCTTTTACAATTTTTGTTTGCGTTATATATTGGTGATTTTTACATTATATGCAACTTTTATTATACTATTTTGTCATTTACATATAACACTTCTCCTTTATGTGTTTGTTGTGGTTGCCTTGTATTTCTTTTGTATTTTTGGATTTTTTATGAGAAGTTCCTATAACTACTACGCTGTTTCTTCATAAAATATTCCAAATGCAGAATAAAGAAATGCTAAGAGTTAATATTGAGCTCTTTTTTTAAAGTTAAATTATTTATAAAATGAAAAACATTTACTTACAAATAAGTCTGTATCCATATTTAATTTTGTTTATTTACTGCTAAACAATTATACAATGATATTTTACAACAAAAAAGCAAAACGTAATAATTTTAAACCAAATGAACTTCGTCACCTTTGAATTTATTTAACTTCTTAATTAGATAACGCATCTTATTTGAGACATTTATTGTTATTGCAATTCACATATAATAATATAACAGTCATTTTAGATATTGAAGCTTTACCAAGTAATCTCGCATTTTAAGTAAGATAATGCTTTCACTTTATTTCAATTTGAAATACAAAATCTTCATGATTTTGTTGCATGTGTCAAAAACGTCATTATAATTCATGCTATTTAATGATTTGGAATGCTGGCTAGAGCATACAAAAGAAGAGGGAATGTACTTCGCATAAAAGGATTCCTTGCCAATCATGAATGTTGCATTCATAAAGTGATGTTTCAAATAAAATTAAGAACTTTTAGTTTTTCAGCATTTCTTTTGGTGATTAGCTAAAACTTTAAGGCTATTTCAATGCTGAAGAATTTACAAAAATAATTTCATTCTTTTCTGAAAATGGTATGCGAAATGGAAAGACGACATGACTGCACAAATTAAGTGAAAATAAAATCGTAGCTTCGATAAAAAATTGAAATTTGAAAAAAAAGGAAATATTATGATTAAACAGTATATTACATGAAATATAGTTTACTAGCAATTGCCCCCCTTCACGCACTTATTTTGAGCATAGGTGTGTAAAGAAATGTATACAAATAATACCTCTTATGTCTGTAAAACACTTCAGAATATTGTCCACGACATATCGTATTGAAATGTAAATAAAGAACGATATGCCGTATCATGCACATTTGTTTAACATTTGTAAAGATTTGGAGAAAATTTAAGAAAAAGAAATGCTTGTTTTTTTATTACATTTATATTGCTTGAATTATGAAATAGAATAGTGAAGCACGTTTGTTATTTATTCCGACTAGAAGAGAAAATTATATTTCAATTTATAAATTATTTAAGTTGATCTTCATTTAGTTTAGAGGATTTTTTTACGTTGAATACAACTATCTTAAGGCTGATATATTTTTAAAACTGATTTTCAATTCCTGTACCAAATGTATAAAAATTCGATTATTTATATATCACTTTGAATTTCTATATATACTATAGTATATGTCAGATTTGGAATCGATTGAGTTTACCCAATTAATTGCCTTTACAACTGCTATCATGCTATTTTTACAAGGTATGAGGCAAAAAATACAAGAGAATGCCATTAATAATCAAACTATAGCTATTACATTTTTATTCAATGAAGCTATTTTCAGTCTTCACATTATAATCCTTGCAGCACAATGCAAAAATTCGAACTGATTTAAGTTTTTATAGATTCTAAATATGAATTAAAAAATCGGTGGGTAACATTTTTATAATGCAAAAATATATTTGCCTTTCATATTAAAAAAATCACAGAATTTTTGGATAAATAATCCAGAAATTTTTTGATTAATATCTGATAATATTTAGAATAAGGTAATTCATATTTCTTTTCATTTATAGATATTTACATAATATAACTGTAATAAATCCTGAAACAAAGATTCTGCAATATTATTATTTTAACGATGCCATTAAAGATTTTAAGGATTATTTTAAGGATGTTAATGTTAATATAAAGTTTAAAATGATTAATATTTGCACAATTTTTAGAATTCCAAAATAAACTTTCTCTATTTTCAAAAAGGGACATACACCATTGTAGCTTTAATCAATCCTTACAGAAAAAACAGAAGTATATGTATATATTACACTGTTTTGAAAAACATGAAATAAAAAGAATGTTTCTTAAGATTATCAGGGAATTTTAACTTTGCACATTCTTATTATTACAAGTCATATTGATTTATAATTTCGTTTCTTATAAAATAGTAGGATTTTTAATTTAATTACGTTAATTTATTTGACCAGTGGATATAAAAACACTTTTGTTCTCTAAAGTTAAACTAATTTTGCCCTAATCTCTTAAAGAAAGTTTTTCAGGAAGATACGAATTCATAAAATGAGGATGGAAAAATAAAGAAAATTTCGGATGTAACCCATCCTTTTAGAAAACTTCGCTCAAATGAAAAAATGGGTAACTGAAACTTCCCTGATAAAAAATAAATTAGGAAGGAGAATAATGTTTTATCCGGGTAACCGCACGCGATAAGGGAAGTTTATATTAGAGAAGAAAATTGAGTGCCCTCTAAAAATGGCTCAATTGATTACGGCTGGTTACTGAAGATATAAAGTGGATATTAAATTAAAATATTTTTGCTAGCCAATCTAGACTGGATTTTAATAAAATATCGAAAACGAAAACGAAAAGAACGATTAAATCCCGCCTGATTAAATTCCATTAAGAAGGAGAAGAGTATAATTTTCCTGTTCACTGATTTATAGATGATGTTTTAATGAGAATCTAAATCAGGAAACGAATCTTTCTTCTCCCGACTTTTTCCTGCACTTCTACAAACTGGTTGTATGTTCTCAGATGCTCTCAAAACAACTCTCATGCTCTCACAAAATGAGGCGTTAAGTAAACAATGTAATATATAATGGGTTTCCTGAATAGTTTTGAAGAGTCCAATGTGTTTTTTGAGAACTTTACATTTTTCAAATGATAAATTTAAAAGCAAAATTCAACGGAGGACAATTATTTAGATTAAATATAGCATGCTAAATTTTATTCATTTTAATATTTAGTGTTCTCCTAATCTAAAAGAATAAAATACATTTTGTTTTATGTAAATTATTATATTTATCTAAATCAATGATTTTAAGAATCTAAATAGTTCATCGAAGTCTACTAGTCCCGGTGATTAAAATGTTTTGTGTTCTATTTAAACCATTTTGTTCATTTAAGTCATTCCATTTATCTAAATTTTCTACTCATCATGTACTCATCATTGTTTCTCTTTCTAGTTCCGTTTTTTACAACTAAGATTGAAATCAATCAATACTGATTTGCTTTGCAATAAAAAAGATTTTTTTACTTTAGAAGAAGTACGAGTAGAGATAGATAAATTCTTAGCCATCTCAAAGGATTTAATCAAGAAGTAAAGCTACGCACCACAAAAAAAGAAAGTAAAGACGAAGCAAAAAGACATTCTCAAACAATATGAATCTTCACTAATATTTTTTCCTGTTTGCTCTCCTAGATTGGTTCTAGAGTAAGAACGAGTCTGCAGACAATAAAGGCAAAGCTCTGTATTAGACCCTCAAGTATGAAAGACTTGTCAAAAGTCCATATCCAAGTCCATTGAGACTTTATTAGAAGCTTGACTTTTATTATTACTTTTGCGCTTATGGCAACAGATCATCAAAAGCATCTAATGACAGAAAGAATTGTGAAACAATGATTTTCTCGATATTTCCAATATCATTTTTCAGTTTCGATATCCATTCGAATAATTTTTCAATCCACATTTTTGGTTATTGGAAAATAAAAATGCCGAAAAATTTTAGAATGCTGCTTTCATTTTTCAGTTTTTAAGATTTATTTTCTAATAAATCGTAATGAAAAGCGTTTGAGAAATAGTTCAAATACTGATTGTTAATAAACTGATTTATATTTATTTATATCTTATTTTCTTTTGCCCTTTTTATTCTATTATAAATGAAATTTATCTATTTTTATTCTTTTTTTTTCTCGGGCAGTCACTGATACTCACAAATTATAATAAAAATTTGTGGAATTTTATAACACAGTTTATAACATTTCCCCCCATAGGAATACGTAATTGAATTTTAAATGAATTAAAGAAACAGCAAAATGAATTGAGTCGTAAATATCCCTGGCTTGACTTTTTCATTATAATAAATAGAAAATAGAGAATGTCAATAATTAAAAGATATTCTTTTATTATATAAGATTTATTGATGAATTTCTCTGCCAGATTTAGTTTTAAATAAACCTGTGATTTTAAGCGTTTAATTGTATTAATAATTAAAGCACTGGTTTAAGCATTGTTTATAGCTATAATTTTTTACTAGATCAATATTTTAATTGCTAAATTCTCGTGATAATCCCATTTCAAAATTTTCATAACGGAAAAGGTAGAGATAAGAAGTGACAGCAGTTAACAGAATATTTTAAGACTATACTTTTTATTTATATACTCTCCTATAAATTTTAAAAAATGGATAAATAGTATCCAATTTTAACACTTTATAAATATTGAAAATTTTATAATTTTTTAAGAAAAAAATACTTGATAAAAAGTAAATAATTATATTTTTATATTCCTTGAATTGCTAAAAAATTAAGGAGCAAAATTTTTTAAACATTGTTAATTATATTAATCATATTTAGTAAAATACTCTTGATACACAAATGTTTTAAACTTGCGAAAAAAAGTGATTGCATTAAATTATAAAATAAAGGAAAAAATTTATTTTTATTTTACCTGACTTCAATCGTCTCCTTAAGGAAAATCCTCCAATGAATGGACGGCGCTTCTTCTAAGAAGTCGTTAATTGGCCAACATATTGAAATTCAAACCTCCTTACTCAGTCAATTTTCAGCTCGGAATAGTCTTCATGGCTTTAAAAAATATATGAATGTTTCAAGAATATTTTACAAAATATAACTAATAGGACCCAGTAAAGTATACAGATATTTATATAACGGGATTTTTAGATATATATGGGCGTAAGTAAAACTTACAATACCGTTTACTGACTTTCAATAACCGTAATGTATTAATTAAAACTTGTTTCTAAGTTACTTGAAATATCTTTCCTCCTTGGTATTAAATGCCTGTTTATAATAATAAGAGGAAATAGCTGATTAAAAATTAAACGAAATATTAAGGAATTAAAGTAAACCTGAGCTACCTCGAACCCATCCGAAGGTATACGGCTAAATTGAAGATCAGAAGACCACTACAGCAGAAGACAAAGATCATGGTTGAATTGTAATGGACATCAATGGGCACGGTACAACCTTTTCCCTTAGATACACGTCCTGTCAACGGCAGGAAGTAATTAGATATCACACCATTTCATCAGGATTAAGAGGATCAGCTATCATACCGTCAGCTTGTCATCCTTATTTTTGAGATGTCTCCTGGATGGACTAAAGGATAAATTGAAGAAGGTATTAACATAGTTTGAATTAGACTCTGATAGTAAAATAAAAAAAAATCATACAAAAGTTCTAGACAAACGTAACAAACACAGGGATCTGAATATAGTTTCTGTTATTCTATTGTTGAGTATTTATTTTTTCTAATAATTTGTATGCTTCTTGATGATTAGGACATAGAAATAAATGAAATTTTAAACTGAAAATTTAAAAGAATCTGAAAATCTAAAATAAGAAAGTAAAATAATTTGAAATTAGACTTGAAGGATAAATAATAAAATACTGGAATAGGGGTTGGTTGGTTGGTTGATTTGATTTTTATGGCGCAAGAGCCAAAAGTAGGCTATACTGCGCCAAACGTATGGTTTGAGGGGATATTATGTGAGAAGTTACAATTTAGATAGATATCTTACACTAAAATTTGATTAAATAAAACAATAATAAACAAATCTGGAGGTAATTAAAGTAAACCACGGGATTTATTAAACAACAACTAATAAACAAAATAATAAAATTAAACAAAATAATAAACGGGAATAACAAAATAACCACAGGATTTATTAAACAAAATAATAAAATCCAATCCCCTTTAAAAGTTAAAAATGTACAGATGGGGATGCTCTCCTACTAATTCTCGCACGTCAGGTGAAGATGAACTAAAATAGGAGAATAGTATACGATTATGAATAAATATTCTATACTGAAATATGGGAATAGAATATTTCTATTTTTAAAAAATAATTGATTAAAAGTGTGTTTTCCAATGAAACAAAATCGTTTTTGTTTATCTTGCAACTTATTTCCTTCAGTTCTTTCGCCTGAAGAAACTGTTCATTCCCGAAAATTCTTTTCCAATTAATATAATAAAAACGAATTTTGGTATAAGCATTTAAGCTGTTCAAATCTTTACGTCGAACCCAAATAAATCTCCTTTACAGTTGGAATTAGTCATCCCAAGCACGAAACTCCAGAAAGCATTTTCAATTCATTATCATCATCTTATGTCATTAGGAGTACAACCTCTGTCATCTTGGTGCTGGTGATGCGGTTTAATCCATTGACAGAGTGGCAAGTCAATAGTGTATCTCAATCACCATGACGACAGGATGTGGAACTTTCGGGATGTATCGCATTATTCAGTGTTGCTGGGATACGAGGATAAAGTATTAAGATGAATCTATCCCAGAATTTATTTCGGAGAATACAGCTTGTCTGAAGAGATTTGAAAGGGAAATCACTTATGGGGATCATTAATAGGCTCTTCAAACTGTACAAGTATCAGTAAAGATTAGAGTATGCACGTCTTATGAATTAAGAGAAGTTTCAGCATAAACATTCATTTTTGAGCTTTTGCTACTTGTTCAGTTTTAGATTTAAAAGTTCCTTGTAATTTGCCTTTTAAATTCTACAAGGGAAAAAATGAAAGATAAAAATATTCTAAATATTTGGCATACGGAATTCTTTTAAAAAATAGAAAAAATATGCAACATTTTATGACATTAGGACCCCTGAAGGTTAAAGAAGCAAGGGCACTTTAAACTCATCTAAGTGTAAGAGATTATTTTTATATTTGTCAAATTTCAAACCGGCGTAAATAGTCTCCTCGAAAATTTCATGCATGGTTTTTTACAAATGTGTTATAAAAGTGTGGACCTAGTACAAAGTCGTAATCGCCTCCAAAACTTTGATTCGTGTCTTTGGATTCCTTATATATGCGTTATGCGTTTTGCGACGTAATAAACAAAACTGGTACTTATGTATTAGTTACAATGTATTGACGAACAATAGATAGAAATATTTATCTTTAGTATGTGGGATGAAAGCTTCATTAGTCAGACAACATCTATCGAACACGGGCATTAATTTTGTCTAATGACTATGTTACTCGGCTACAAACTCTAACATTGTGAGTTTGGTCCTCTGTCCTAGGGGTACACGTTACCTTGAATAAGCAACATTCGTGCAGCTGTTTTGACATCCTCTACCAGTAGCAAAAGATTTCACGGCGCATTAAATACAACAGCTAACATTACCAACAACTTACACAAGATCTAATATCGTTCGTATCACCGTCGACTCTCTGGTTAGAGGGTATGTAATGAATATTCATAAGCCAGATATCATACAAGGAAAACGAGTGTCACTTTTGTCTAATGGCTATGTTAATTAACTACCAACTCTAACGTCACGAGTCCTAACCATTCATCTACACATGAATCTGAGGTTAGATCTTGTTGATTACTGTTAATAATTGGTTAATAAACAAGCAAAAATAAAAATACTATATGTGTATTGGACGACTTTTTTAGATCTCTCCCTCGAGTCCAAAATTTACATAAAGCTACAATTACAGTCAGAATGGAACATTCGAAACATTTATTTAAATCGTTCAATTTTTGAATTACCTAGCTTACAAGCATGCAGATATATAGATTGGAAGGCGGTCAACATTTTGGTAATTTTGGTTCAAAATAAGATAAGAATCTACAATTTAGAAGATAAAACTGCAAGTCCAATTTCTAATTCCAAAATTGTTATGCTTATAATGTATCATACTTACATATACGAAAAATAACAGTCAAATGGACGCTCAATACTTGTTTAATTGGTAATACATTTAAACTGAAATTAATATTTTAAATAATAAATTTGTAAAAAAATCCTCTTTAGCTATTTTTTAAAATTTTGTCGATATTATTTTCGCTTTTACTCCAATCATCTCTTTGATAGACTTCTACCGACTGGATTTAATTCATAATTCTACAGAAATATAAATTTTATCCATTTAGCTCTAAGAGTTTTGAATTAACGTACAAACTGACAATATACAAAAAATGTGCTTATCGGGTACAGGAAGATATGAAATGCGAAGATTTTTTTAAATATTCAATTCGAAATTTTTGATAATAAAATACTTTCCCTATACTTTGTAAACGAGAAAGTAATGATAAAACCATTTTGATATGATTTATTATCTACTCAGTTTCATGAAAATATTCATGTCATTTTCGGCTATTTTGAACATCTATCAATTTTTATCCTTTCATTTGCACATATTTGGGCTTTATCTGCACATTATATTTTTATATATTACGATCTCTTTAAGTTGACACATTTTTAATATTCTGTATATTTACAAATTTTCCACAGCAACCAATGGGAGTAGTTTCCTTAAAACTTTCTCGCACACTCGACATTATATATTTTTATTCCCTCCTCCCGTATAATATTATAGATCCTGCGTAGATCCGCTAATACCTTCATAGAATTAATTAACTATTATTACGAAATATCAATCTTTATTGTAAATGCAGAATATATACTAAATCTATTATGATAATACATGCATCTGGCATTTTGAAGAATGAAATCTACAAATAGTACAAGAGCTGTGGACATTACAATGAGAAATAAAACATAAATTATTATGTATTAAATACAAGAATTTTTAAGACAAAAATATTTATTTTTATAAAATTTTCAATATTTTTTGCAATGAATGCTTGTACTTTTTATTACATTCTGCTGTAATTTCATATTTTTTTAGTATTATTTGAAACAGCTAATTCAATTTAAAATTCTGAATGCAATATTTTGAGAACATTATATTTCAATTTATTAAAATAACTTGAATGTTTAAATATACTTTGTAAGAAGATATCTAAAATCTGAATTACAAATTATTTAGACATTCAGCATAAAAAGTACCAGGTAGTGAAAAATATGAGTAGAAAATTTTGAAAATGTTTCTCTGAGAGCCAAACATTTAAATCATTTTCTGTTTCGATCTGTATTTTAATTTTACATCAAAAAACCTTTTATAAATATTTTAAATTTTTACGAATATAAAAATAGTTTGCAGTGATTAAAACTGTCTAGCGTTTAGAAGATTTTATGTTTAATATACCTTGTAGATTTATGAATTTTATTAAAAATCGCTTAAAATTGAAGTTAAACTTTTATTATTATCTGCAGAATTGATTTTTTTTCGTTAGCTTCGAATTAATTTTAAATAAGATAGTGAAGCAAAGTTCAAAGGGAAATTTTTATAATACATTTCAAATTGTCATATTACATCAACGAAAGATTTAATCATCTGAATTAATCTGCAGCAGAACCTAGTGCAAGGAGAAACCTTGTTGCAAACTCATGTCCTACCATTCCCGAATTTACTCGAGGTTATTGCTACCGTTATATTAAATATATAATTATTTCGAAGCAATATTTATATTACAAAATAAAATTAATGCAAATAAGATAAAATAAATTACTGTAATAAAAATATTTATTAGGGCATGAAATTTAAGATGATAATAATAATAAAATTCATAGATAAAGCAACCATAGAGGCAAATATATTTTCAGTTAGGTAAGATTTAAGAGAAATAAAACATCCGAGAAAAGATTTGTTATCTCCTCAAAAAGATACTCTTCGTGTGACATCTATTTTTTCTATTTTTTTAGTTATTTTGGATATCCGGTATAAATACATATATACACAAACAAATTCAAAAAATTTTACAATTAAGATTAGGACTTTATTTTTTTTATTTTCTTACATCAAATGTATATAACACTGTTAATTATACCAAACCTTATGTTATTAAAGCTTTATTGTAGCTTTAAATAAATCATAGGAATAACTTTAAATACTATTCCCATGACTTAAATTCTTTCGTCAGTGTTCCGAATTCAAAGTTGGCTTTCCAATGAAATCCTACACCTTTATCAATGCATGTATGTGACAATTGTGGTTCGTTAACACCTACAAGCCCGGCACCCGATTAAATTCCATCTGACAGGATCTTGCGCCCGAGGCTTGTTAAACATACTTCCTTTCGGCATCATTATAGACTTCTCATGTGTCACAAAGCTATCCCATCCCCGTCGGATAATACGTGCCGATCGAATATCTGCAATAACTCCGAGCCTCTCCGAACGAAACGAGAAGGATTAATATGACTTCATTATAATCTTTGCATTTCCAGCCGAAAAAGGATAGATTAGATTTTAAAAAAAACATTGAATGGGTTAGATATATTGATTCAAATGGGAAAAAAGGCAAGAGATGTGATAAAAAAACAAAAATTGTAATTAGTTATTATTAGAGAAATATTGTAATAGAGCGAATGATTGTAAAAAATGTTTTTCATATTTACATTTATGAACGGATTTTACATGCAGCGGAATTATTATTGCATACATGTTGTCATGTCAGAGCATGTTGTTGTTTTGGGGATGAGGGTTTTGGAGTGAACAAGAGTCCGTAGGTGAAAAATATAAGTTTGGGCTATAGAAAAACATTATTCATTTCCTTTACAATTTTTTTCAAATCATATTTTATTTATTATTAGAAATACACCGAGTTAGGTCATATTCACAAATAAATAAATAAAAAAGTTTTTAATTTTTTAAGAATAAGCCTTGATTGCACATATCTTTATAATGTAAGTGTACGAAATATTAAATATGAAAAATCTGATTAAAAAAGCAGTGGTAATTGTGGTCCTTTTCATCTATCTATAGTGGAATTATCTAGTCTCGTTGCTCTTAAATCTAAAATCATAAACATGTACTCTAAATGCTACTTTATTATTATGTCAGAACGTGACATTGCTTTGGGGATGAGGTTTTGGCATCAACCAAATGTACACAAAAATAAACATTTTACTATCTGCCCGAGTATCTTCAAAAAAAAATCAGCTTTTAATAAAGCGTAGCCATTGCATTTACAAAAGATCTAATTTAAATAAATAAGTTAATGGCTACAGAAAATAAAAACTAGAAAAATGTCATTTTGATCACCTGATTATATGAAATGAAAGAAAATAGGAAATGTGATAATTTTTTAAACAATAAATGCGGGACAACGTTTTTTATGATCGTTTGCAATACTAAAGTGACTCATTCATTGAAACAATTAAAAGGGACAAAAATATAATTTAACTTGCACGAGCAGGTGGTGTTTGGCCGTTCAAGAAAGAAATTATGTTTTGACATGATGCACTGAAATATGCATTGTAGATTTCATTTCAAATCTTTTATAATTTTTTTATTAAATCCTGAATTTATTTATCATAATTAGAAATTTTTTTCTGAAAGTGTAAGTATTGTAATATCTGTACTTGTTCCTTCATTTAGTATAAAACACATATAAATTAGGGTATTTATATAGTTTTGGATTAATTAATATACATACAATAGGCCATAGCAACCTGTAACATTGAGAGAACTTAAAAACATTCCAGGCCTATTGAACTGCATCTTTATTGTACGAGATGGTTTAAGTTCTGTTTTTTGAGTCTAATAACTTAAACAGGTTTTGTTTAAGTTTAATTTGGTTGATTTATTTGTGTGCTAACGGATATATGGATACAATTAAAATATCTGTAAAATATTTTTTGGAATAAAAATAACTCCAAGAAGCAATATTACAGATTCTTATTTACTTAAAAGTGAGGCAAAAAATTTTAAGATTTTTTTATATGTTTGCGATATAAGTGGAATTTTTTAAATTAAGATTAAAATTTAAATAATTAACTAAATTTGATTTTTGATAGAAAGGAATGAAAGTAACAGAAAAAAAAATTTGAAAATCAGAGTCCAAATATATTTACCTGTTTAAAAATAATTTTTCACATTAATGTACCGATTCTATTTTAAATCAGAAAATGTTATCTTTGACCCAGTAATTGAATATGGAAATTTCAAATTCAAGTCTGGTTTTTCTTTAAGTCCTTCTTGGATATATATAGATCCTATATACTTAAAAAAAAGAATTATCCAGTTTTCTTAATTCTGATAATATATGAAGTTTGGCAATTGAAAGACTACTCAATTAATAACAATATTTTGCATTATTAATATTATTTTACGATGCATTATTTTATATATTCTTTCTTAAAAATGAGCATACATCTTGTAATTGTAGCATGCGTTTTTCAGAAATACTTTTTAAATATTTGTTCAATTAATTGTTGATAATATTCATGTTTATTAACCCTTCAAATACTTTTAAAATAATTGTTTTTTAATCTTGGAAACACGGTTATCCATTGAAAAATTGCTAAATATAACCATTGTTAAAAGTAATTCATTGTAAATGTAAACATCTTCTCTTTCCATCTTTCATCTCACCCCAATTTTGAAGAATTAAATCTTCCTTAACGCATGCGCAGGAGCACAGGCAGTTTTAGAATCCGTTAACAAACAATAATAAATTTGCGCTCTGTTTACAAATTAGGAACTGGAAAAGAATTGTATTGATTGCTTAATCAAAAATCCTCTGTTGTAATCAATGCTAATTATATAAACAAGCGTCTTTTTAAGCAAAAAGAAATCCAAATAGATTAAAAATCTCAACTGATGAATGAAGCATAACCGCGTATATAACCTGACGTATTTCGTCTCTTAATGGTATTAACAGTACTGAAAGCCTGTTTATGCTTTCCAATGATATAAAGATGTGACTTGAAAGAAAACACCAAGCTAGAAGAAAATTTTAAGCAATTACATCACAAAACGCCATTCTGAAAGCTTTCGTAAGAAAACGAAAAATAATATTATAATACTTCTTAAGAGGGATTTTAGTGAAGTCGTACCTCTATTTCCGTTCTGTTTCTTCTCTGTCATCCCGGTAATTGTGCGTTTCTTTCTCCTCGGGTAGAAATCTTTAAACGCAGTCTAAATTAGAAAGAAATTATAACATCAACAAAGTATTATGGTAACACTTTGTGTTTCATTTCGAGCCAATTAGGATATAATTCATTAAAAATACATTAAAATGCTTAATTTTCTAATAATCTCAACAAAAAACCCCTTTATTTGCTTAAAAATCAAAATTATCATATGGATCAAATAACAAGGAAAAAATATATTTATATTTATTGATTTAATGGAAAATATAGTTACACTGGTTTTTTTTAGAAAATTTATCTAAATAAATAATGCGCAAAAACTTTACTTTTAGGAATAATAACCTTTAAAACATTTTAATCAGAATTACGTAATTGTTACAAATAATTGTTTTCAAATAAATTACAGATTTTGAAAATTTAAAAAATATTTTTTTATAAAAAAGTTATATAATGATAAGGTTCTATAAAAGTTAAACAAAGTTATATTTACTATAAAAATAGAAATATTATATAGTGTTTTCATGCTATGTATAACCATTTGACCTCATTTATAATATTATTAAGCGTACGGTATTGAAAAAATTATAAAATTTTATAGTTTATTCAAAACATTTTTTAACAAACTTTATAATTGAATTATCGATTCATAATTATTTTTGGAAAAATCTCATCTATTTATAAGAAAGTAATTTAGTAGAAAATACATTGTTTTCTTGAATTTCGTTGTAATAAAATTCATGGCAGATGTATAAATCTAGTTTCATTCATGTAAGGTTAAGATTAATGAAGCCATCTTATATAGTTACAACACAAAATTATGATTCTGTTCCAATATAAATCTAATGTGGTTCAACGCGGTCTTTAGTCTAAACTAATAGTTTAATCAATCAGTCAATAAAGCTAATATAAAACCGATAAAGATTAACCATCCCGATTTAAATTGCAAATATTTACTTTATTTATGAATTTAAAAATACATGCATGTAATTTAATAAATTAAATATTTAGGTATCAATTCAAAAGTTACAGTTTTAAGTTTTATTTTTAATTCAATGCTTAATTCATTTAATAAATTCAATGCTTTTAAAACTTTTGAGAGAAACACATCCCTAAGTGTAGGAAATTAACGCTCGAGCTCTTTCCTTATTTTAAAGTGAAATAAATTAAAACTAAATAACAATATTTAACACGGAAATCTTGATACATGTAACTTCTCAAAAGGCCCTTATCGCTTACTCAATATTTCATGAACTTTATAGGCATCTTATCTCTACTTTCTCAAGAGATTCTTGACGAATCTATGAACCGCGAGTATCCGTTTAAAACCGCCATGCTTTTAAGAGCGATGCAAAATATCCATATTTCCTTCCAGGAACTCGTTTGTCTGAGGGGATGTCAGTGTCAAATGGATACTTTTCCGCTCTTTCATGAAATTATGACATAAGATGTATCCGAATTTCTTTACTTAGAGAGCTTAAAATATCTGATATAGAAAAGGAGTTGGATACATATTTTCATGTAATGCCGGCTTTAAGTGGTTTGAGTACAAAAATTTACAGAGTTAACATCCACTTAGAATAATAATTTATCAGTTTTTTAAACACTTTTTTAAGGTTTGATTTCCTTTATTTGCTTAACTTTTAATCTCACTTTTAGAAATTAAAAATACAATTACTGAAAAATATAAACATTTATTAAAAATATAAACAATTACTGAAAAATATAAAAAAATACTAAAAATATAAACAATTACAAAAAATATAAGCAATTACTAAAAATATAGGAAATTACTAAAACATATAAATAATTACTTAAACATAAAAAAATACTTCTTCTGGGTAACAATAAGAAAAAATGACATTCTGGTTTTGTTCTTTATCTTAGTTTTATATTAAATTGATTGCATGTGTTCATAAAAAATTTATTAATTAAAATTCAGGTTTAAAATTTTACTTTAAATGTTTTTATTGAGCTTCTGACGAAGAAAGAAGTTTTTTTCTCTCAAAACTGGCTATGATGTTTTTAATTTGTTAATTTTATTATTGAATATATCCTTAAAAATTTAATTGGAAAACAAATATAATATACCTGAAATCAAGGATATTAAACACTGCAAATTAGACAGATAGCTAGACATTTGATATATTCTGCATTAGCGAGTGCCATTTTTACAATAACCTTGGTACAAAATTTCCAAAGAGAATATAATGAACATATGTTTAAGACTAAATGATTAATTGAATAAAGCAAGATTATAATAATTAAACTTTGAATTGAATATTCGACAATCAAATTGTTAATTTTTTTATAATGCAATTAAATGAAAAATGAAACAAAACTGCTCAGAATAAATTTCATGGTTAAATATCTCTTAGATTCAAATTAAACACATACATATCTTTCTCTATTCAGTTTTTAGGCTTATTTCTTTGCCCATATCCAGCATATAGGGATTCATTTTGTTTGTAATATCAAAGCTTCGAATTACATCCCATTTATATCCAAATCCATACCACATTATCTAAATAACATATCTGTAAAAAAATGCTGCTTTCCTCCTTATTCTTTCTCTGTAATTATGGTTTAAACTCTTATATTTTTATTTTAATCACCCACTAAATTATTTCAATTTTATGCCTGTTTACACATTGAAGCAGACTGGGTTTCGCATATCCCACAAGTCTACAGGCTGTGAGATTGGATTCACCGAAATTGGAGCAGAATGTAATTGACGGAATGCGTGAAACTGACAGAACAAACGGACGTGCGATCTCTCAATTAGCCTTGTATTCCAATGCTATTCAAGGGTGTCGCTTATCCTGTCTTGTCACTAAGCCCTGCGTGAAAATCCAGGCTGGGCCCCTCTCATTTGCAGAATAATGTAATCATAATGAATTTTTAAAGCCAGAGCACAACAGAATCAGTAATTTGTAGTACAGAAAAGATTTCACTGAGTGAAACAGTTTGTTTAAAATTCATCTATAGGACGGATTAATAAAGCAAATACTTACTGCATTGCATAATAACAACTGAATAAATAAGA